>WNGS01061674.1:82261-109527 GCA_020271785.1 Procambarus virginalis
TTTTACCTGTCAAAGGTATTAGGTAGTTGGCATCTATGTAGTAGGTATATAAAAACATGCGCGTATTTGACTCGCAAGACCACCGAGTCTACAAGGGCAAGACTCTGAGTCTACAAGGCAAGACTACTAAGTCTACAAGGGCAAGACTACCGAGCCTACCATGGCAAGACTATTGAGCCGACAAGGGGAAGACTAGCGAGTCTACAAGAGCAAGACTATTGAGTCTACAAGTGAGAGACTACCGAGTCAACAAGGAAAGACTACTGAGTCTACAGAGCAACACTTTTGAGTCTTCAAGGGCAAGACTATTTAGTCTACAAGGACAAGACAACCGAACCTACAAGGGCAAGACCATTTAGTCTACAAGGGCAAGACTACTGAGTCTACAAGTGCTTGACTACCAGTCTCAAAGGCCAAGACTACTAAGTCTACAAGGTCACGACTAATGAGTCTTGCCCTCGTTAAGGCTCGAGGGCAAGAGCAAGGCTACCGTGTCTACAAGAACTACCGAGCCTACAAAGTCAAACCTATTGAGTCTACAAAGGCATGATTAATAAGTCTACAAGGGTAAGACTACATAGTCTACAAGGGCAAGACTACCGAGTCTACAAGGGCACAACTATTTAGTCAACAAGGGCAAGACTATTGAGTCTACAAGGGTAAGACTAACGAGTCTTGCCCTCGTTAAGGCGGAGGGAATGGGCAAGGCTACTGTGTCAGCAAGAGCAAGACTATTGAGACTACAACAGCAAGACTTTTGAGTCTACAAGGGCATGAATAATAAGTCTACATGGCAAGACTTTTGAGTCTACAAGGGTAAGACTATTAAGTCCACAGCGACAAAACTACTGAATCTTCAAGGGCAAAACTAAGGAGTCTACATGATCAAGATTATTGAGTCTACAATTCAAGACTACTGAGTCTACACGGACAAGACTATTGAGTCTACAAGGACAAGACTATTGAGTCTACAAGGACAAGACTATTGAGTCTACAAGGACAAGACTATTGAGTCTACAAGGACAAGACTATTGAGTCTACAAGGGCAAGACTGCCAAATCTACAAGGGCAGGACTAATAAGTTTACACGGGCAAGACTAGCGAGTTTTCAAGGACAAGACTATTGAGTCTACAAGGACAAGACTTCCTAGTCTACAAGAGCAAGACTACTGAGTCTACAAGTGAAGAATATTGAGTCTACAAGGGCAAGATTAACGCGTCTACAAGGGCAAGACGACAGAAGCTACAAGGATTAGTCTACCGAATCTACAAAAGCAAGACTACCGAGTCTAGAAGACCAAGACTATTGAGTCTACAAGGGCAAGACTGCTGTGTCCACAAGGACGAGACTACTGAGTCTACAAGGGCAAGATTATTGGGTCCTACAAGGGCAAGACTATTGGTCCTACAAGGGCAAGACTATTGAGTCTAGAAGAGCACGACTATTGTGTCTACGAGGCAGGACTAATAAGTCTACAAGGGCATGACAAATAAGTCTACTAGGACAAGACTATAGAGTCTACAAGTGAAAGACTATTGAGACTACAAAGGCAAGACTCCTGAGTCTACAAGGACAAAACCGTTGAGTCTACAAGTACAAGACTATTGAGTCTACAAGGACAAGAATATCTAGTCTACAAGAGCATGACTATTGTGCCTACAAGGGCAAGACTGTTGCGTCTACAAGGGCAAGATTACTGAGTTTACAAGGGCAAGATTACTGAGTCTACAAGGGCCAAATTATTGAGTCTACAAGTGCAAGACTATTTTGTCTACAACGGCAAAACTACAGAGTCTACAAAGGCAAGTCTACAGAGTCTACAAGGGCAAGACTCCACTTACAATATTTTCCCACTCTGACTTAATCCCATTTATACTAACTCTTTGTTTCCTTGATATAGCCATGCCCTAATCCAGCATATTATAACACCCCAAATACCGTGAGTCTCTATCTTTGTAATCAATCTTTTATGTGGCACTGTATCAAAAGCTTTGCTAAAGTCAAGGTACACAACATCACAATCCTTACCACTATCAACTGCCTCAACTATGCTGGAATAAAATTATAGCAAATTTGTTAAACATGAACGGCCATTTGTAAAACCATGTTGTGACTTATTTATTAATTTATGTTTTTCAAGATGAAGACCAATGATATTTACAATTATCGATTCAAGTAACTTTCCCACAATAGACGTTAAGCTAATTGGCTGATAGTTTGACGCAAGTGACCTATCTCCTTTCTTGAAAATTGGTACCACATTAGAAACCTTCCACGACTCGGGCACTCTGCTTGACTAATGATTTATTAAATATGGTAGACAATGATTTCTTCAGACAATCAGTCTTATGAAGGCCATGGCTATAACAAAGGAAACAAAGAGTTAGTATGAATGAGGTAAAGTCAGGGTGGGGAAAATGTTGTAAGTGGAGTGCCTCAAGGCTCTGTCCTTTGATTTCTGTTATTCATAATACATATTAATGATTCAGATTCAGGTTTGAGCAGCAATATTTGCCAAATTTGTTGATGATATAAAAATTGGGAGGAAATGAACACAGAAAAAGACTCTCTATCACTTGGTTTTGAAATGATCAAAAGAGTGGCAAATGCAGTTTAATGCTAACAAATGTAAGGTTTTTAGGCTAAGTAATGACGATGTTAAAATGGGGATTTCGCTGTGGATTCAAAATATAACCTATTTAAAAATAGTCTAAGCAAAGCACAGGAACGTAGTGTACCATACAAATTGAATAGATCGAATAATAATGACCCGAAATGGATAACAAAGGATCTGAAGAACCTTATAGGTAGAAAGAGACCTTGGTACAAAAGAATTAAGAATGGGGACGTCAGTTTAGAGCAAGAAATCGTCCAACTGGTTAGATATATAAAAAAGAGATAAGGAGGGCAAAAGAAACTATGAAGTTCGCATAGCAGGGCAAGCAAAGACAAATCCTAAAGGTTTTTCAGTTATATCGAACAAAGATTAAGGAAAGGATAGGTCCATTAAAAACTGAGACACGTCAAATAACTGATAATGACAAAGAGCTGAGTAGTATTTTCAATAAATATTTTATCTCTGTATTTACTAAGGGAGAATTTAACACTATGCCTTCAGCCGAACAAATCTGTGGGTTGGGACGAGGACAGGTTGACTAGATTAACAGTACCAGGGACGATGTTATTAAACAAATAGTGAAACTCAAGTGAAACAAATCCCCAGGGCCGGATGAAGTGCTTGCCAGGGTGCTTCAAGAATGCAAAGGGAGCTTTGCGATCCATTGTCTACTATATTTAATAAATCATTAGAGTCAGGCAGAGTGCCAGAGTCATGGAAGGTTGCAAATGTGGTACCAATTGTTGAGAAAGGAGATAGATCACTTGCTTAAAACTAACAGCCAATTAGCCTAACGTTTATTGTAGGAAAGTTACTTGAATCGATAATTGCAAATACCATCCGTCTTCATCTTGAAAAACATAAATTAATAAATGATTCACAACATGGTTTTACAAATGGCCGTTCATGTTTAACAAATTTGCTATCATTTTACTCCAGCATAGTTGAGGCAGTTGATAGGGGGTAAGGATTGTGATGTTGTGTACCTTGAATTTAGCAAAGCTTTTGATACAGTGCCACATGAAAACTGATTAAAAAGATAGAAGCTCATGGTACTGGTGGAGCTATATTAAGTTGGATTAGGGCATGGCTATACCAAAGGAAAAAGAGAGTTAGTATAAATGGAGTCAAGTCAGAGTGGGAAAATGTTGTAAGTGGAGTGCCTCAAGGCTCTGTCCTGTGACCTCTGTTGTTCATGATATATATAAATGATATAGATTCAGGTTTGAGCAAACATTTGCAAATTTGCCGATGATATAGTGACACATGTACCATGGGTCAGTGAGGGCTGTGTTATATATAATGTCACTTTTCCTGTGATGATAGAGTGAGATTAGTGGCACTCTTGGCTGGAATGAGTGAGTGAGTGGTGGCAGCACTCACAGTATTGGTGTAAGTGAGTGGTGGCAGCACTCACAGTACTGGTGTGAGTGGTGGCAGCACTCACAGTACTGGTGTAAGTGAGTGGTGGCAGCACTCACAGTACTGGTGTGAGTGGTGGCAGCACTCACAGTACTGGTGTGAGTGGTGGCAGCACTCACAGTACTGGTGTGAGTGGTGGCAGCACTCACAGTACTGGTGTAAGTGAGTGGTGGCAGCACTCACAGTACTGGTGTGAGTGGTGGCAGCACTCACAGTACTGGTGCAAGTGAGTGGTGGCAACACTCACAGTACTGGTGTGAGTGGTGGCAGCACTCACAGTACTGGTGTGAGTGGTGGCAGCACTCACAGTACTGGTGTAAGTGAGTGGTGGCAGCACTCACAGTACTGGTGTGAGTGGTGGCAGCACTCACAGTACTGGTGCAAGTGAATGGTGGCAACACTCACAGTACTGGTGTGAGTGGTGGCAACACTCACAGTACTGGTGTGAGTGGTGGCAGCACTCACAGTACTGGTGTAAGTGAGTGGTGGCAACACTCACAGTACTGGTGTGAGTGGTGGCAGCACTCACAGTACTGGTGTAAGTAAGTGGTGGCAGCACTCACAGTACTGGTGTAAGTGAGTGGTGACAGCACTCACAGTACTGGTGTGAGTGGTGGCAGCACTCACAGTACTGGTGTGATTGGTGGCAGCACTCACAGTACTGGTGTGAGTGGTGGCAGCACTCACAGTACTGGTGTAAGTGAGTGGTGGCAGCACTCACAGTACTGGTGTGAGTGGTGGCAGCACTCACAGTACTGGTGTGAGTGGTGGCAGCACTCACAGTACTGGTGTAAGTGAGTGGTGGCAGCACTCACAGTACTGGCGTAAGTGAGTAGTGGCAACACTCACAGTACTGGTGTGAGTGGTGGCAGCACTCACAGTACTGGTGTGAGTGGTGGCAGCACTCACAGTACTGGTGTAAGTGAGTGGTGGCAGCACTCACAGTACTGGTGTGAATGGTGGCAACACTCACAGAACTGGTGTAAGTGGTGGCAACACTCACAGTACTGGTGTGAGTGGTGGCAACACTCACAGTACTGGTGTGAGTGGTGGCAGCACTCACAGTACTGGTGTGAGTGGTGGCAGCACTCACAGTACTGGTGTGAGTAGTGGCAGCACTCACAGTACTGGTGTGAGTGGTGGCAGCACTCACAGTACTGGTGTGAGTGGTGGCAGCACTCACAGTACTGGTGTCAGTGAGTGGTGGCAGCACTCACAGTACTGGTGTGAGTGGTGGCAGCACTCACAGTACTGGTGTCAGTGAGTGGTGGCAGCACTCACAGTACTGGTGTAAGTGAGTGGTGGCAGCACTCACAGTACTGGTGTCAGTGGTGGCAGCACTCACAGTACTGGTGTGAGTGGTGGCAACACTCACAGTACTGGTGTAAGTGAGTGGTGGCAGCACTCACAGTACTGGTGTAAGTGAGTGGTGGCAACACTCACAGTACTGGTGTAAGTGAGTGGTGGCAGCACTCACAGTACTGGTGTAAGTGAGTTGTGGCAACACTCACAGTACTGGTGTGAGTGGTGGCAGCACTCACAGTACTGGTGTAAGTGAGTGGTGGCAGCACTCACAGTACTGGTGTAAGTGAGCGGTGGCAACACTCACAGTACTGGTGTGAGTGGTGGCAGCACTCACAGTACTGGTGTAAGTGAGTGGTGGCAGGACTCACAGTACTGGTGTGAGTGGTGGCAGCACTC
Source organism: Procambarus virginalis (assembly GCA_020271785.1). NCBI lineage: Eukaryota > Metazoa > Arthropoda > Malacostraca > Decapoda > Cambaridae > Procambarus > Procambarus virginalis. The sequence continues at coordinate 88,003 of WNGS01061674.1, forward strand.
ACAGTACTGGTGTAAGTGAGTGGTGGCAACACTCACAGTACTGGTGTGAGTGGTGGCAGCACTCACAGTACTGGTGTAAGTGAGTGGTGGCAGCACTCACAGTACTGGTGTAAGTGAGTGGTGGCAGCACTCACAGTACTGGTGTGAGTGGTGGCAGCACTCACAGTACTGGTGTGAGTGAGTGGTGGCAACACTCACAGTACTGGTGTGAGTGGTGGCAACACTCACAGTACTGGTGTGAGTGAGTGGTGGCAGCACTCACAGTACTGGTGTAAGTGAGTGGTGACAGCACTCACAGTACTGGTGTGAGTGAGTGGTGACAGCACTCACAGTACTGGTGTGAGTGGTGGCAGCACTCACAGTACTGGTGTGAGTGAGTGGTGGCAGCACTCACAGTACTGGTGTAAGTGAGTGGTGACAGCACTCACAGTACTGGTGTGAGTGGTGGCAACACTCACAGTACTGGTGTGAGTGAGTGGTGGCAACACTCACAGTACTGGTGTGAGTGAGTGGTGGCAGCACTCACAGTACTGGTGTGAGTGGTGGCAGCACTCACAGTACTGGTGTGAGTGGTGGCAGCACTCACAGTACTGGTGTGAGTGGTGGCAGCACTCACAGTACTGGTGTGAGTGGTGGCAGCACTCACAGTACTGGTGTGAGTGGTGGCAGCACTCACAGTACTGGTGTGAGTGGTGGCAGCACTCACAGTACTGGTGTGAGTGAGTGGTGGCAGCACTCACAGTACTGGTGTGAGTGAGTGGTGGCAGCACTCACAGTACTGGTGTGAGTGAGTGGTGGCAGCACTCACAGTACTGGTGTGAGTGAGTGGTGGCAGCACTCACAGTACTGGTGTGAGTGGTGGCAGCACTCACAGTACTGGTGTAAGTGAGTGGTGGCAGCACTCACAGTACTGGTGAGTGGTGGCAGCACTCACAGTACTGGTGTGAGTGGTGGCAGCACTCACAGTACTGGTGTGAGTGGTGGCAGCACTCACAGTACTGGTGTAAGTGAGTGGTGGCAACACTCACAGTACTGGTGTAAGTGAGTGGTGGCAGCACTCACAGTACTGGTGTAAGTGAGTGGTGGCAACACTCACAGTACTGGTGTAAGTGAGTGGTGGCAGCACTCACAGTACTGGTGTAAGTGAGTTGTGGCAACACTCACAGTACTGGTGTGAGTGGTGGCAGCACTCACAGTACTGGTGTAAGTGAGTGGTGGCAGCACTCACAGTACTGGTGTAAGTGAGTGGTGGCAACACTCACAGTACTGGTGTGAGTGGTGGCAGCACTCACAGTACTGGTGTAAGTGAGTGGTGGCAGGACTCACAGTACTGGTGTGAGTGGTGGCAGCACTCACAGTACTGGTGTGAGTGGTGGCAGCACTCACAGTACTGGTGTAAGTGAGTGGTGGCAACACTCACAGTACTGGTGTGAGTGGTGGCAGCACTCACAGTACTGGTGTAAGTGAGTGGGGGCAGCACTCACAGTACTGGTGTAAGTGAGTGGTGGCAGCACTCACAGTACTGGTGTGAGTGGTGGCAGCACTCACAGTACTGGTGTGAGTGAGTGGTGGCAACACTCACAGTACTGGTGTGAGTGGTGGCAACACTCACAGTACTGGTGTGAGTGAGTGGTGGCAGCACTCACAGTACTGGTGTAAGTGAGTGGTGACAGCACTCACAGTACTGGTGTGAGTGAGTGGTGACAGCACTCACAGTACTGGTGTGAGTGGTGGCAGCACTCACAGTACTGGTGTGAGTGAGTGGTGGCAGCACTCACAGTACTGGTGTAAGTGAGTGGTGACAGCACTCACAGTACTGGTGTGAGTGGTGGCAACACTCACAGTACTGGTGTGAGTGAGTGGTGGCAACACTCACAGTACTGGTGTGAGTAAGTGGTGGCAGCACTCACAGTACTGGTGTGAGTGGTGGCAGCACTCACAGTACTGGTGTGAGTGGTGGCAGCACTCACAGTACTGGTGTGAGTGGTGGCAGCACTCACAGTACTGGTGTGAGTGGTGGCTGCACTCACAGTACTGGTGTGAGTGGTGGCAGCACTCACAGTACTGGTGTGAGTGAGTGGTGGCAGCACTCACAGTACTGGTGTGAGTGAGTGGTGGCAGCACTCACAGTACTGGTGTGAGTGAGTGGTGGCAGCACTCACAGTACTGGTGTGAGTGAGTGGTGGCAGCACTCACAGTACTGGTGTGAGTGGTGGCAGCACTCACAGAACTGGTGTAAGTGAGTGGTGGCAGCACTCACAGTACTGGTGTGAGTGGTGGCAGCACTCACAGTACTGGTGTGAGTGGTGGCAGCACTCACAGTACTGGTGTGAGTGGTGGCAGCACTCACAGTACTGGTGTGAGTGGTGGCAGCACTCACAGTACTGGTGTGAGTGAGTGGTGGCAGCACTCACAGTACTGGTGTAAGTGAGTGGTGGCAGCACTCACAGTACTGGTGTGAGTGGTGGCAGCACTCACAGTACTGGTGTAAGTGAGTGGTGGCAGCACTCACAGTACTGGTGTGAGTGAGTGGTGGCAGCACTCACAGTACTGGTGTAAGTGAGTGGTGGCAGCACTCACAGTACTGGTGTGAGTGAGTGGTGACAGCACTCACAGTACTGGTGTGAGTGGTGGCAGCACTCACAGTACTGGTGTGAGTGGTGGCAGCACTCACAGTACTGGTGTGAGTGGTGGCAGCACTCACAGTACTGGTGTGAGTGAGTGGTGGCAGCACTCACAGTACTGGTGTAGTGAGTGGTGACAGCACTCACAGTACTGGTGTGAGTGGTGGCAACACTCACAGTACTGGTGTGAGTGAGTGGTGGCAACACTCACAGTACTGGTGTGAGTGAGTGGTGGTAGCACTCACAGTACTGGTGTGAGTGGTGGCAGCACTCACAGTACTGGTGTGAGTGGTGGCAGCACTCACAGTACTGGTGTGAGTGGTGGCAGCACTCACAGTACTGGTGTGAGTGGTGGCAGCACTCACAGTACTGGTGTGAGTGGTGGCAGCACTCACAGTACTGGTGTGAGTGAGTGGTGGCAGCACTGACAGTACTGGTGTAAGTGAGTGGTGGCAACACTCACAGTACTGGTGTGAGTGGTGGCAGCACTCACAGTACTGGTGTAAGTGAGTGGGGGCAGCACTCACAGTACTGGTGTAAGTGAGTGGTGGCAGCACTCACAGTACTGGTGTGAGTGGTGGCAGCACTCACAGTACTGGTGTGAGTGAGTGGTGGCAACACTCACAGTACTGGTGTGAGTGGTGGCAGCACTCACAGTACTGGTGTGAGTGGTGGCAGCACTCACAGTACTGGTGTAAGTGAGTGGTAGCAGCACTCACAGTACTGGTGTGAGTGGTGGCAGCACTCACAGTACTGGTGTGAGTGGTGGCAGCACTCACAGTACTGGTGTGAGTGGTGGCAGCACTCACAGTACTGGTGTGAGTGGTGGCAGCACTCACAGTACTGGTGTGAGTGAGTGGTGGCAGCACTCACAGTACTGGTGTAAGTGAGTGGTGGCAGCACTCACAGTACTGGTGTGAGTGGTGGCAGCACTCACAGTACTGGTGTAAGTGAGTGGTGGCAGCACTCACAGTACTGGTGTAAGTAGTGGTGGCAGCACTCACAGTACTGGTGTGAGTGGTGGCAACACTCACAGTACTGGTGTAAGTGAGTGGTGGCAACACTCACAGTACTGGTGTGAGTGGTGGCAGCACTCACAGTACTGGTGTAAGTGAGTGGTGGCAACACTCACAGTACTGGTGTGAGTGAGTGGTGGCAGCACTCACAGTACTGGTGTGAGTGAGTGGTGGCAGCACTCACAGTACTGGTGTGAGTGAGTGGTGGCAGCACTCACAGTACTGGTGTGAGTGGTGGCAGCACTCACAGTACTGGTGTAAGTGAGTGGTGGCAACACTCACAGTACTGGTGTGAGTGGTGGCAGCACTCACAGTACTGGTGTGAGTGGTGGCAGCACTCACAGTACTGGTGTGAGTGGTGGCAGCACTCACAGTACTGGTGTGAGTGGTGGCAGCACTCACAGTACTGGTGTGAGTGGTGGCAGCACTCACAGTACTGGTGTAAGTGAGTGGTGGCAGCACTCACAGTACTGGTGGACGTACCATAACGCAGACCATCCTGGCCTGTGCTGCAGGAGAGAGGGCAGTTGAGGGTCGGGTCCTGGCGGTGATGACGGTGACGGCTCCCGACCTGCTCCGCCCCGCCCCGCTCTCGCCTTCCTCCAGGGCGTCGTCATCCTCGTCGTCGCTGGCACTGGACCGCCATCGAGTGTAGCTCTCTCCAGACATGCTCCTGGAACACCAGACACCCCGTCGTTAGTCACCACCGGAACAATATCTCATCAACCACCAAAACTCTTTAGTATGTGTCTAAGACTGGCGCCAACGTCTGCTGGCGCCCACGAACAATTATATTATAGTGGAGCCTAAAGAATGAAAAGTGTGTTAGATTATATTCTACAATAATTGTAGAAACTGCAAGAAGAAATCATTTTTCAAAAGATTTTAAACATAGCTTTACGAGGGTCGCTTCTGTCTAACAAATTCCCTGTTCTTACATTGACGTGTACTCAAAGCAGTTGAGAACAGTAGTAAATATGCTGCTCTATGTTTGACCTCAACAACGCCTTCAACACAGAGGAAACAACAAACTAGATCAGGGCCTGGCTGAATGACAGAAAACAGAGGACAGCATACATGAAGACAATAGCATACTTGAGAGAAAATAGAGGACAGCATACGTGTTAGAGTGGATGAATGTTATTCTACTGGTGTTTCTCAAGGCTCTCAACTTGGCCCACTGGCGGTGTGCAGCAAGGCTCTCAACTGTGCCCACTGGTAGTGTGCAGCAAGGCTCTCAACTGTGCCCACTGGTAGTGTGCAGCAAGGCTCTCAACTGTGCCCACTGGTAGTGTGCAGCAAGGCTCTCAACTGTGCCCACTGGTAGTGTGCAGCAAGGCTCTCAACTGTGCCCACTGGTAGTGTGCAGCAAGGCTCTCAACTGTGCCCACTGGTAGTGTGCAGCAAGGCTCTCAACTGTGCCCACTTGTAGTGTGCAGCAAGGCTCTCAACTGTGCCCACTGGTAGTGTGCAGCAAGGCTCTCAACTGGGCCCACTGGTGGTGTGCAGCAAGGCTCTCAACTGTGCCCACTGGTGGTGTGCAGCAAGGCTCTCAACTGTGCCCACTGGTAGTGTGCAGCAAGGCTCTTAACTGTGCCCACTGGTAGTGTGCAGCAAGGCTCTCAACTGGGCCCACTGGTGGTGTGCAGCACGGCTCTCAACTGTGCCCACTGGTAGTGTGCAGCAAGGCTCTTAACTGTGCCCACTGGTAGTGTGCAGCAAGGCTCTTAACTGTGCCCACTTGTAGTGTGCAGCAAGGCTCTCAACTGTGCCCACTGGTAGTGTGCAGCAAGGCTCTTAACTGTGCCCACTGGTAGTGTGCAGCAAGGCTCTCAACTGGGCCCACTGGTGGTGTGCAGCAAGGCTCTCAACTGTGCCCACTGGTGGTGTGCAGCAAGGCTCTCAACTATGCCCACTGGTAGTGTGCAGCAAGGCTCTCAACTGTGCCCACTGGTAGTGTGCAGCAAGGCTCTCAACTGTGCCCACTGGTAGTGTGCAGCAAGGCTCTCAACTGTGCCCACTGGTGGTGTGCAGCAAGGCTCTCAACTGGGCCCACTGGTAGTGTGCAGCAAGGCTCTCAACTGTGCCCACTGGTAGTGTGCAGCAAGACTCTCAACTGTGCCCACTGGTAGTGTGCAGCAAGGCTCTCAACTGGGCCCACTGGTAGTGTGCAGCAAGGCTCTCAACTGGGCCCACTGGTAGTGTGCAGCACGGCTCTGATCTTGGCTCACTGATTTTCATTATATCATCGTCATTGAATACTATAATAACCAGTAATATCACATTCCATCCTACTGGAATGATAGTATAGTAACTATTTGGTTGAAAATACCAACATGCGGTGATGGTCCACCAGTAAACCTCTTTTTGTATTATTAATTTTGTCAGGCTGTAATCTCCAAATGTTCTTCAACGATTGCTTTGAAAATTTGACACATCGTTCCATTCGCAACCTGTCTTCTTACAAATTACGTCTGAATTTGGCCGTTGGCCCGTATGGCCGAAAATGGACGTAATTTGAAAATGAAAAAAAAATTTAAAATAAATTTTGGACTTTGTTTTTCCGAAACAGCAAGTTAAGGGTCCTCTGGTAGGTTACGAGGGCAGGAAGTTCTCCTAACGTTTCAAAACGTCACAAAAACCTTTAATTGAAAGTTTCCTCTCCTAACCTAACTGAGTAAGCCAGAGGACTCAAACAGAAAACGGGACAGTACGTCACTTTTGTGAGCCGATTTCATTTAAAATTACATCCATTTTTGGCCATTGTGCACATACGAGCAAAAAGTGCCATTATTTTTTTGAGGCAGGGTTGCCATTCGAATATGCGCGTGTTTTTATATACCTACTATATAGATGCCACACCTGTGACAATTAAAAACATGCTTTTTTGAAAAACAGCCCCATCATTGTTGCATGTAAAAGCAACAGACGCTATACTAAACATGTTATGATCCCATTTCAATGTTTCCGATTGCATTGACAAATGGAATTTTCATAGATTTCGATTTATTTTCGTTTTTATTTAATTATTTTGTGTGACTTTGCGTTGGAATTGATCTGTGTTGTTTACCATACCGTTCATTTCATGAGTGTAGTTTATTTTTTAATTTTTTTATTTTTCATTTCGTTTTTTTTAGCTGTTCTTATTTTTCAATGATTGGAACTTCAGATCATTTGATGTTCTCATTTTTCTGATGGGAACATCTGATCATTTGGGAACGCATTGTACGAGAGAGTGGGGAATGGTGGGGAGGACGAGGAGACAGGAGTGAGGGATGATGGGGAGGACGAGGGGACGGGGAAGTCGGGGATGGTCATGGATAATCCCCACTATCACCAAGCCCACCCGAGTCACTCAAACATCTGCCACTACCTGGATCACCTATGGACTAATATAACAGCTCCCCTTACATCTGGGGTAATTTATGACAGAACAACTGACCACTATCCTACCTTCCTCATAGCAAACATGGACACAACACCACCAGAAACCAAGAAACTCTCATTCAGGCTACACAGTGAATCAGCTTTAGGCAATCTCTCTAATGCACTTCACAATGTTAACTGGGAATCGGAATTTAATAATATACAGAATATAAACTCATTAACTAACCTCTTTCTCTCCAAAACTCTAAGCCTCTACAACACTCACTGTCCCCTCCTTACCAAACAAGTAACTGATAAAAGAAAAAATAACCCGTGGCTCACAAGTGGCATAATTAAATCAATCAACAAAAAACATGAATATGAAAAGAAATTTAGGATTGGCCTAGTTACAAAGGAAGTAGTTAAAAGGTACTCATCAGTGCTTACCGGTATCATAAGAAAAGCTAAACTTTCATATTATGAGACTAGATTCAAAGAAGCAAAAGGCAACATGAAAAGCACATGGAATACCATCTCTAATATCCTAGGAACTAAACAACACTCCCACAACCAGATAACACTCTCTAAGGATGGCCTTACACGTCATCTGATTTAGAAATGGCGAATGAATTTAAAGCTTCATTTCATCGATTGGTGCTAACCTTGCAAGTAAAATCCCACAGACTCAGACACATATCAACACATATCTCTCAGGCAGCTATCCAAACTCTCTTCTCCTTTCACCAGTCAGCCCGACAGATGTTGTGTCCATCATACACTCACTAAAAACCAAAGCTGGAAACGTCAGTGAAATCCCATCCATTGTATACAAGAGCGCCTCCCATGCTCTTGCGCCACCTATAGCTCTGCTGTTCAACAAATCCCTTGAGTGTCATACCTTCCCTGATATCCTTAAAAAAGCAAGAGTAACGCCAGTTCATAAAGGAGGTAATCCGGCAGACATAAACAACTATAGACCAATATCGAACCCACCCATTCTATCAAAATATTTGAAAAAATTATCTACAAACAGCTCTACTCCTATCTCGTAAAATTCGACATTCTTAGCCCCTGTCAGTTTGGCTTCCGCTCCCAAAAGAGTACCAACGATGCAATTATTAGTCTCCTTGATATAATTTACTCAGCCCTTGACAAAAATGAGTTTCCAATTGGACTCTTCATTGACCTGAGAAAGGCCTTTGATACTGTTAATCACAATTACCTCTTATGTAAACTCCATCATTATGGAATCCGAGGCCATGCACTGGACTATATCCAATCCTATCTTAGTGATAGACACCAATGTGTAGCCATCAATAATATAACCTCTCCCACTTTACCAATAACCGTTGGAGTGCCACAGGGCAGTATCTTGGGACCTCTTCTATTTCTTATATACATCAATGATCTGCCTAATGTCTCTAACATTCTGAAACCTATTTTGTTTGCTGATGATACTACCCTCATCTACTCTAACCCCAACCCACATACACTAAATAATGTTGTTAATAATGAACTAAAAAAAGTCCACTTATGGATGTCAACCAACAAACTAACACTTAACATAGAAAAGACCTACTACATCTTATTTGGATGCAAATCTACAAATGCAATTCAGCTTCAGATAGACAATGTAAACATTAGCAATAAAAATGATGGAAAATTTCTTGGCCTATTCCTAGACAAGAGACTCAACTTCAGTACCCACATACAACACATAACTAAGAAAGTGTCTAAAACAGTTGGTATACTCTCCAAAATCAGATATTATGTACCTAACTCTGCTCTCATCTCTCTATATTATGCACTAATCTATCCCTATCTCAACTATGGTATCTGTGCATGGGGTTCAACCACTGCAAACCATCTCAAGTCCATCATCACCCAGCAAAAATCTGCTATCAGAATAATATCAAATTCTGCTTTCAGACAACACTCAGCCCCCTTGTTTAACTCCCTAAACATGCTAAACATAATCTCACTCCACAAATTCTCTTGTGTCAACTACATTTACAAAACCCTGTTTTTAAATGCAAACCATGCTCTAAAACTCTTCCTGGACAGATGTAATAGGACCCATTATCACCACACCAGAAATAAATATCTCTTTGATATCCCCAGAGTTAAACTTAATCTGTGTAAACACTCTATGCAAATAAAGGGACCCAGTTTATGGAACTCACTCCCTATTGAATTGAAAAGCTGTCCAACTTTTACATCATTCAAAATCAATACTAAAAAGTACCTAATTTCATCTTCATAGTTTTTCACCTTTTGCCTTAAAATTGCACTGTATCTATTGCTACCCAATCTCCCAACCTTTATGTTCCCAATTTGAACATCTTTACCATTGTGATCATTGCTGTCTTCTTATATGTGCTGCTAATCTGCTGTATGGTGTTTATTATTCTTGTTTATCTGTATCTATTGCTACCCAGTCTCCCAATCTTTATGTACCCAATCTGAACATCTTTACCATTGTGTTCATTGCTGTCTTATATGTGCTGGCAATCTGCTGTATGGTGTCTATTAATCTTGTTAAATTACCAATCAAGCTGTTCAATGTAATCAATTAGAGCTTTAATATAACAATGTGCTTTAATATACTTACTAAGCTCTCTCATCTCATTTTTCTCTTGTAATGTATTTGTTATCATTTATCAATTATGATAGAAATTACCTACTTAAAATTATCTGTTAGATTAAGGATCTGCCCGAAACGCTGCGCGTACTAGTGGCTTTACAAGATTGAAATACTGTCCTATTCAATGTATTCTCACAAACCCAATGTACCTTCTTGTATATAAATAAAAAATAAAATAANAACCTTGGGATACCTGCAGAAGCAACAGCAACAGCGGGAGCAACTGCAGCGACAACCTCGGAGTCGTCGAGTCCAACTACAACAACCCAACCTGAATCAGCCTCAACGATCGGGAACACCTCGCCAACTACCACACATCTAACCAGAGACCCCATCCCAGTACCAGTGCAAGCGACGCTCTCAACTTCAATCAATCACTCCCAGGAAGACCCGCCACATCAACCATCAGGATTGATGTGTCGGGTCAACTTGATGCAGCTTCAACAACCACTCCCAATTTGGTACCCAGATACCCAACCAGCCTGGTATCCTGGCAAAGGTAATTCGAGGCATATACACCGTGAACTAAGCGCTCCTCCTGGTCAGCCAGAGGACTCTAGACTTGGCAGCCCAACTACAAGTCATCCATAAACCGATCATCGTCAGGAATCTCCTCAGACAGGAACGGATCCACAACTCTGAATTCTTTAATGAAATACTACATCGCTTCTGCCAGGTACATGAAGGCCACCCAGAACCAATCATCTACATGGAAACCGCCAGCCACTTCTGTGATTAGATCCAGTCTGGATCACTAAATCCAGACCTTAGAGAATATACATGACACGACCCCAGCAGCCCCTCCTTCGAAGATCTACAGAAATCTTTGAAGGGGAAACCTCTTGCTGAGAGAACCAAAACGAATCTGGCCATATTATGTGAATAAGGAATAACGCACCACCATCGTCGAGAAGACACCTCCACCAAGCCAGCTGAAGCAACACGGTCACTAGCAGACCAGCCAACCGCCACTCCACATCCCACCTACCGCAGACCAAGAAAAAACATCAAAATCAACAAAAACAAAGACCAAAACATTATGCCAGCCCATGGTAAATAGGCCACCGAACTTTCAAGCCTCCTCGATACCCATACAAATCCTCTTCAAGAATTTCCAACTCCTCGTCCTTCTTCCTCCCTCAAACTTTTCCAAGTCCTTGGACATCGGATCGTGACCCAGAGTAGCAGCCTCATTAGTCGATGAGATGTAAGTCCCGTCCTCACCACACACTCAGACCTTGACAAAGCACCCAGGAGAGTGCGAAAGACTTGGAGTAATGCTTTACATAAATTTCACAGTTACATGTGTGAATTTTTACCCTATCATAAATGATGATGCAAAATATCATATCTATAGAAATATATGTGTGTGTGAGGATTAAAGTCTTTGTATTTGTGATACAGAGCTGGCAGATGTAGGATACATACATGTGAAATTATGAGTACAACATCTGGGGAGTTATTTCGGTTAAACTCGGTAACATTATATAATACAAAGAAATATCTTATCTAGAAAAATGTATGTATACTCGCCTATTCTCACCTATTTGTGAATAGGTGGGTACACATAAATTTTTGTGTTGTATTTGTACAAGTTGAGTATTGACCGTATTAGTGCAAGTTGTGTGTGATTATATTTGTACAAGTTGTGTATTAGTTGCATTTGTGTATTGACTGCATTAGCGTAAATTGTGTATTGATTGTATTTGTGCAATTGTGTATTGACTTAATTTATGCCACTGTGTATTACTGTAATAGTGCAAGTTGTGTATTGATTGCAGTAGCGTTTTCTGGTATGGAAGGCTTTCTGCACTTGCATCAACTCTTATGTTCAATAACAAAATATTTCTTTGAACCTGAAACATATTTATTATAAATGCAATCTGAAAAAAATATTTGTCGACTACGACCAACCATCACAGATCTTCATTCTTTTTGGTATGGGGAAGAGGGGAGATAAGACGCCCCCTTCCCATACCCCTTAATCCCTACACTGTCCTTCACCCCCACACCACCCCCTCACGGCCTCTATACCTCCCCTCAGCCGCCACAAAGTCCCTCACCCCATCATTATCTCACCTCATATAGTCGTGGAGAAGGTGAGGCTGGAGGTAGCTGAGGACGCGGTGGGCGTGTTGGTAGTCAGGTGCGGGCGCTGGGATGACGTGCTCCACGGTGTGGCGGGAACCGTGACCATAGCCCCACGCCAGCCCCACACACACGCCCACGCCCACACACACCAGACACACCAACATTATCAGCACCTGCAACAAACATGGCAGGACTTGATCAGCACCTGTAACAAACATGGCAGGACTCGATCAGCACTTGTAACATGGCAGGACTTGATCAGCCCCTGTAACATGGCAGGACTTGATCAGCACCTGTAACATGGCAGGACTTGATCAGCACCTGTAACAAACATGGCAGGACTCGATCAGCACCTGTAACATGGCAGGACTTGATCACCACCTGCAACATGGCAGGCCTTGATCACCACCTGCAACATGGCAGGCCTTGATCACCACCTGCAACATGGCAGGCCTTGATCACAACCTTCCTGTCGCTTGGCTTCCAGGAACTCCTCACTCTCCCTAACACACATTATTGACAGTCCGCCATGTTGGGCAACGCAGTGATACAAAGCGCGAACATTTGGGCCCAAACAGTTCAGTTTTTAACGTTGGGCTAAATAGTTGCTATAAGCAAAGGTGAACAAGACCGAGTCGGAAATGGCCTGAATTCTTTAAACTGAGTACATTGTGAGGACCGGGACCAGGAACCTCAGTCCGGCACTGCGGGACGAGAATGAGGACCAACGGTCCATTTTAAAGCAATACCGGTCGGTCTGACGGTCCTCGGTCCTTATTATTAATTCTGAAACACTAGTAGAGAACTTGGTGTCACGGTGTGTTATTTACAAATATAAATTGTATGTGTTTCCAATTTGAAAAAGGAATAAATTATTCACTAAATAGTTATAGCTGTTCAGTATCAGATGTGTACAATCCCTCCCAAAATGTTTAAGGCCAGCCGCCGCCATGTCAAGCAGCGTGAGCCACTGGTGTTTGGTGTCAGGGATCAATAGTAAGTGTAGTCACCTCGGGGACCCGGACAGGTCCTCAAGCTGGACACATCAGTGGCAGCCATTTTAAAATGCTTGTACTCACCTAATTGTACTCACCCAGTTGTACTTGTGGGGGTTAAGCTTTGGCTCTTTGGTCCTGCCTCTCAACTGTCAATTAACTGGTGTACAGATTCCTCAGCCTATTGGACTGTATCATATCTACATATGAAACTGTGTATGGAGTCAGCCTTCACTACATCACTGCTTAATGCATTCAATCTGTTAACTACTCTGACACTGAAAAAGCTCTTTCTAACATCAGCGTGGTTCATTTTATGTACTAATATTCCACCTGTGTCCCCTTGTTCGTGTGCCACGCATGCTAAATAGTTTCTTTATCTTCCCTATCAATTCTTCTCAGAAATTTTATAGGTAGTGATCATGTCGTCCGTAACTCTTCTGTCTTCCAGTGTCGTGAGGTTCAGTTCCAGTAATCTTTCCTCATAGCTCATTCCTCTCAGCTTCTGAAGGAAGTTTCTGAAGGAAGTTCTTAGGTTTGCCAGTATTGCATACGCCACTGATGTTATTCTTTTGATATCATTTAGGGGACAGGTCTGGTGTGATATCAGCCCCCAGATCTTTCTCTCTTCATGAATCCTGAAGGATNTACAGTCACCACAATATACAGTCACCACAATATATACAGTCACCACAATATACAGTCACCACAATATACAGTCACCACAATATACAGTCACCACAATATACAGTCTCCACAATATACAGTCACCACAGTATACAGTCACCACAATATACAGTCACCACAATATACAGTCACCACAATATACAGTCACCACAATATACAGTCACCACAGTATATACAGTCACCACAATATACAGTCACCACAGTATACAGTCACCACAATATATACAGTCACCACAATATACAGTCACCACAATATACAGTCACCACATATATACAGTCACCACAATATACAGTCACCACAATATACAGTCACCACAATATACAGTCACCACAATATACAGTCACCACAAATACAGTCACCACAATATACAGTCACCACAGTATACAGTCACCACAGTATATACAGTCACCACAATATACAGTCACCACAGTATATACAGTCACCACAATATACAGTCACCACAGTATATACAGTCACCACAATATACAGTCACCACAGTATACAGTCACCACAATATATACAGTCACCACAATATACAGTCACCACAATATACAGTCACCACAATATACAGTCACCACAATATACAGTCACCACAATATACAGTCACCACAACATACAGTCACCACAGTATACAGTCTCCACAGTATACAGTCACCACAATATACAGTCTCCACAGTATATACAGTCACCACATTATACAGTCACCACAGTATACAGTCACCACAATATACAGTCACCACAGTATACAGTCACCACAATATACAGTCACCACAATATATACAGTCACCACAATATACAGTCACCACAATATACAGTCACCACAATATACAGTCACCACAATATACAGTCACCACAGTATATACAGTCACCACAGTATACAGTCTCCACAGTATACAGTCACCACAATATACAGTCACCACAGTATACAGTCACCACATATACAGTCACCACAATATACAGTCACCACAGTATACAGTCACCACAGTATAGACAGTCACCACAGTATACAGTCACCACAATATACAGTCACCACCATATACAGTCACCACAATATACAGTCACCACAGTATATACAGTCACCACAGTATACAGTCACCACAGTATACAGTCACCACAATATACAGTCACCACAGTATACAGTCACCACAGTATACAGTCACCACAATATACAGTCACCACAATATACAGTCACCACAGTATACAGTCACCACAGTATACAGTCACCACAGTATACAGTCACCACAATATACAGTCACCACAATATACAGTCACCACAGTATATACAGTCACCACAGTATACAGTCACCACAATATACAGTCACCACAGTATATACAGTCACCACAGTATACAGTCACCAAAGTATACAGTCACCACAATATACAGTCACCACAGTATACAGTCACCACAGTATACAGTCACCACAGTATACAGTCACCACAATATACAGTCACCACAATATACAGTCACCACAGTATACAGTCACCACAATATACAGTCACCACAATATACAGTCACCACAGTATACAGTCACCACAATATACAGTCACCACAATATACAGTCACCACAGTATACAGTCACCACAATATACAGTCACCACAATATACAGTCACCACAGTATACAGTCACCACAGTATACAGTCACCACAGTATACAGTCACCACAGTATACAGTCACCACAGTATACAGTCACCACAGTATACAGTCACCACAGTATACAGTCACCACAGTATACAGTCACCACAGTATACAGTCACCACAGTATACAGTCACCACAGTATACAGTCACCACAATATACAGTCACCACAGTATACAGTCACCACAGTATACAGTCACCACAGTATATACAGTCACCACAATATACAGTCACCACAGTATACAGTCACCACAATATACAGTCACCACAGTATATACAGTCACCACAATATACAGTCACCACAGTATACAGTCACCACAGTATACAGTCACCACAGTATATACAGTCACCACAGTATACAGTCACCACAGTATATACAGTCACCACAATATACAGTCACCACAGTATACAGTCACCACAGTATACAGTCACCACAGTATACAGTCACCACAGTATACAGTCACCACAGTATATACAGTCACCACAATATACAGTCACCACAGTATACAGTCACCACAATATACAGTCACCACAATATACAGTCACCACAATATACAGTCACCACAGTATACAGTCACCACAATATACAGTCACCACAGTATACAGTCACCACAATATACAGTCACCACAGTATACAGTCACCACAGTATACAGTCACCACAATATACAGTCACCACAGTATATACAGTCACCACAATATACAGTCACCACAGTATACAGTCACCACAGTATACAGTCACCACAATATACAGTCACCACAATATACAGTCACCACATATACAGTCACCACAATATACAGTCACCACAATATACAGTCACCACAATATATACAGTCACCACAATATACAGTCACCACAATATACAGTCACCACAATATACAGTCACCACAATATACAGTCACCACAATATACAGTCACCACAATATACAGTCACCACAGTATACAGTCACCACAATATACAGTCACCACAATATACAGTCACCACAATATACAGTCACCACAATATACAGTCACCACAATATACAGTCACCACAGTATACAGTCACCACAATATACAGTCACCACATATACAGTCACCACAGTATACAGTCACCACAGTATATACAGTCACCACAATATACAGTCACCACAGTATACAGTACCACAATATACAGTCACCACAATATACAGTCACCACAGTATATACAGTCACCACAATATACAGTCACCACAATATACAGTCACCACAATATACAGTCACCACAATATATACAGTCACCACAATATACAGTCACCACAATATACAGTCACCACAATATACAGTCACCACAATATACAGTCACCACAGTATACAGTCACCACAGTATACAGTCACCACAATATACAGTCACCACAGATATACAGTCACCACAGTATACAGTCACCACAGTATACAGTCACCACAATATACAGTCACCACAATATACAGTCACCACAGTATACAGTCACCACAATATACAGTCACCACAGTATACAGTCACCACAATATACAGTCACCACAATATACAGTCACCACAATATACAGTCACCACAATATACAGTCACCACAATATACAGTCACCACAATATACAGTCACCACAATATACAGTCACCACAATATACAGTCACCACAGTATATACAGTCACCACAGTATACAGTCACCACAGTATATACAGTCACCACAGTATACAGTCACCACAATATACAGTCACCACAATATACAGTCACCACAATATACAGTCACCACAGTATATACAGTCACCACAGTATACAGTCCCACAGTAACAGTCACCACAATATACAGTCACCACAGTATACAGTCACCACAGTATACAGTCACCACAATATACAGTCACCACAATATACAGTCACCACAGTATACAGTCACCACAGTATACAGTCACCACAGTATACAGTCACCACAATATACAGTCACCACAATATACAGTCTCCACAGTATATACAGTCACCACAGTATACAGTCACCACAGTATAGTCACCACAATATACAGTCACCACAATATACAGTCACCACAGTATACAGTCACCAAAGTATACAGTCACCACAGTATACAGTCACCACAATATACAGTCACCACAATATACAGTCACCACAGTATACAGTCACCACAATATACAGTCACCACAATATTCAGTCACCACAGTATACAGTCACCACAATATACAGTAACCACAATATACAGTCACCACAGTATACAGTCACCACAATATACAGTCACCACAATATACAGTCACCACAGTATACAGTCACCACAATATACAGTCACCACAGTATATACAGTCACCACAGTATACAGTCACCACAGTATACAGTCACCACAGTATACAGTCACCACAGTATACAGTCACCACAGTATACAGTCACCACAGTATACAGTCACCACAGTATACAGTCACCACAGTATACAGTCACCACAGTATACAGTCACCACAATATACAGTCACCACAGTATACAGTCACCACAGTATACAGTCACCACAGTATATACAGTCACCACAATATACAGTCACCACAGTATACAGTCACCACAATATACAGTCACCATAGTATATACAGTCACCACAATATACAGTCACCACAGTATACAGTCACCACAGTATACAGTCATAACATTAT
Organism: Procambarus virginalis; assembly: GCA_020271785.1. NCBI lineage: Eukaryota > Metazoa > Arthropoda > Malacostraca > Decapoda > Cambaridae > Procambarus > Procambarus virginalis. Next base: position 105,699 of record WNGS01061674.1, read on the forward strand.
ATACAGTCACCACAATATACAGTCACCACAGTATATACAGTCACCACATATACAGTCACCACAGTATACAGTCACCACAGTATACAGTCACCACAGTATACAGTCACCACAGTATACAGTCACCACAGTATATACAGTCACAACAATATACAGTCACCACAGTATACAGTCACCACAATATACAGTCACCACAATATACAGTCACCACAATATACAGTCACCACAGTATACAGTCACCACAATATACAGTCACCACAGTATACAGTCACCACAATATACAGTCACCACAGTATACAGTCACCACAGTATACAGTCACCACAATATACAGTCACCACAGTATATACAGTCACCAAAGTTTACAGTCTCCACAGTATCCAGTCACCACAGTATACAGTCACCACAGTATACAGTCACCACAGTGTACAGTCACCACAGTGTACAGTCACCACAGTATATACAGTCACCACAGTATACAGTCACCACAATATACAGTCACCACAGTATACAGTCACCACAGTATACAGTCACCACAATATACAGTCACCACAATATACAGTCACCACAATATACAGTCACCACAATATACAGTCACCACAATATACAGTCACCACAGTATATACAGTCACCACAATATACAGTCACCACAGTATACAGTCACCACAATATACAGTCACCACAGTATACAGTCACCACAGTATACAGTCACCACAGTATACAGTCACCACAGTATATACAGTCACCACAGTATACAGTCACCACAGTATATACAGTCACCACAGTATACAGTCACCACAGTATACAGTCACCACAGTATACAGTCACCACAGTATATACAGTCACCACAGTATACAGTCACCACAGTATACAGTCACCACAGTATACAGTCACCACAGCATACAGTCACCACAATATACAGTCACCACAATATACAGTCACCACAGTATACAGTCACCACAGTATACAGTCACCACAGCATACAGTCACCACAATATACAGTCACCACAGTATACAGTCACCACAGCATACAGTCACCACAATATACAGTCACCACAATATACAGTCACCACAGTATACAGTCACCACAATATACAGTCACCACAATATACAGTCACCACAATATACAGTCACCACAGTATACAGTCACCACAATATACAGTCACCACAGTATACAGTCACCACAGTATACAGTCACCACAGTATACAGTCACCACAGTATATACAGTCACCACAGTATACAGTCACCACAGTATACAGTCACCACAGCATACAGTCACCACAGCATACAGTCACCACAATATACAGTCACCAAAATATACAGTCACCACAGTATACAGTCACCACAGTATACAGTCACCACAGTATACAGTCACCACAGTATACAGTCACCACAGCATACAGTCACCACAATATACAGTCACCACAATATACAGTCACCACAGTATACAGTCACCACAATATACAGTCACCACAGTATACAGTCACCACAATATACAGTCACCACAGTATACAGTCACCACAGTATACAGTCACCACAGTATACAGTCACCACAGTATACAGTCACCACAGCATACAGTCACCACAATATACAGTCACCACAGTATAGTCACCACAATATACAGTCACCACAATATACAGTCACCACAGTATACAGTCACCACAATATACAGTCACCACAATATACAGTCACCACAGTATACAGTCACCACAGTATACAGTCACCACAGCATACAGTCACCACAATATACAGTCACCACAGCATACAGTCACCACAGTATACAGTCACCACAGCATACAGTCACCACAGTATACAGTCACCACAATATACAGTCACCACAGTATACAGTCACCCCAGCATACAGTCACCACAATATACAGTCACCACAATATACAGTCACCACAGTATACAGTCACCACAATATACAGTCACCACAATATACAGTCACCACAGTATACAGTCACCACAAAATACAGTCACCACAATATACAGTCACCACAATATACAGTCACCACAATATACAGTCACCACAGCATACAGTCACCACAATATACAGTCACCACAATATACAGTCACCACAGTATACAGTCACCACAGTATACAGTCACCACAGCATACAGTCACCACAATATACAGTCACCACAGTATACAGTCACCACAGTATACAGTCACCACAGTATACAGTCACCACAGCATACAGTCACCACAATATATAGTCAATATACAAGAATATAATTGTATTCTTTATATTAATAAAGATATAATAATAGTTTATCACAGTTTATAAACTCGTTTCAAGAGAGGACACTATGGGGAACTTAGAAAATTGTTTAACGAGTTTAATTGAACAGACTTATTGCAAGACAAAGACGTAAATGAGATGTATGCCAAATTTTGTGAAATATACGATGAAGACACACAAACATTTATACCAAAACAGAGATGCAGGACCAGAAAACAGGATTGGTTCAACAGAAATTGTGAGAGGGTCAAGGAGAAAAAGACAAGAAAGTGTGTTCAATACAGGAAGAGGTCTAAGCCACAAACATACCAGCACTACAAGCAAGCAAGAAACAATTACAAAACTGTGAGAAGAGAGGCATAAAGGAACTTTGAGAAAGGTATAGTGGACAAATGTAAAATAGATCCAGACCTTATCTATAAATTTATTAAAAGCAAGTTGCATATAAAGGATAAAATCCAGAGATTGAGAACGGGAAACAGGACTTCTGAGATTGAAAAAGAAATGTTCGAAACACTAAATGAACAGTTCCAAAGTGTGTTCATACAAAATGAGGATTTCAGAGAGCCGGACCCAATACCACTTCCTGAACACGCTATATAATACATAGAGGTATCTCAAGGCGAAGTGGAAAAATTACTAAAATTACTAAGAAGAAATAAAGCAGTTGGGCCTGATGGAGTTTCACCTTGGGTGCTGCGAGAATGTGCAACTGAGCTGAGCATTCCACTCCAATTAATATTCCAGACAGTTTTGTGCACAGGAGTCTTAACAGATATCTGTAAATAGGCAAACATAGTACCCATTTATAAAAATGGTAGTCGAGAACAACCAGAAAAGTATAGACCCGTATCATTAATAAGCGTGGTAGTCAAAACACTAGAAAAATAGTTAAAGAGAATAGGTTAAACACGTAGAGAGTAATGAGGTAATAATGGGCAGAGAGTAATGTTGCATATGAGTTAAACCTTGAAGCACATTGACAGAAGTTCAGAAATTTAAAGAGGGCACATGAACGTACAATTGCTGATTTCACCAGGTTGAAAACTAATTATGTTGAGAGATGGCTTAAATCACTTGCTATTACAGAGTTTACAACTGTTAAAATCTTCCTATAACAGAAGTTTTATCATGTCTCCCAGACAAACTATCTATTTTATGGCAGAACAGAAAAGCACAAGAGATGTTTATGAGGTGTCTTAGCTCACTGATGAGCAAGAATTGTTAACAAGGCCACAGTTTAAGCCCAACCCCATAGTTATCATAGTCGAGTAAATTACAATGTTCACAGAAATACTTATCAAAACAAACCCAATATTTGTCCTCCAGCTACTCCCATGAACGCTTCTCTTACAAAAACTGACCTTGATAACCATTGACAGCATAACAAATGCTAGTAACGTGAACTCTAAACCTGCAGTGGTTCAACAAGTGTGACCACATTCAGGTACTGCACTCATTGTAAGAGGAAAGGACATGTGATTAATTCTGTTTTAGTTTGTACCCTGAATTAAGACCAGCTAGTCTCATTATGAGTAAAGGGTTACAATCAAATAATCACCATGTATTACAGTCAATCCCTATTGGATG
>WNGS01061674.1:113557-180165 GCA_020271785.1 Procambarus virginalis
CCAATCATGTCAAAGATTGTACCTCTCCAACAGTTTAAGATGAAAACTAAGTACTACCTAATTAACTCCATGTAACCTACCTTACCCCTAAATGTCAACCCATGTCTTACTCTTTAAAAAAAAATGCTGTTTGTTGACCAACTTATATATTGGCTATTTTCTACCATGTTCCCCCCTTTTTTCTCTCTTATTATTTTTTTTTCATTCAACACAATTTATACTTTAAGCTCAATTACTATTAAGTTTTAGTCTAAGTGTTTTTTTCCCCACCTCACCTTGCCCGAAACGCTATGCGTACTAGTGTGGCTTTAGGTATTGTATGTACTACCTCTATCTTTAAATCTAACAGAATGTTTGTACTGTAATTCTGCAACTATGTATGTACTGTTCCTATGTAAATTATTATTATTATTATCATAGACGGTCTTGACTGACGCAAGCTGGTAATTCTTGTGAGAGAAGTTCACATTTCTCTCCGGTTTGTTATGAAGATCTTTTCACGGTGCCTTTGAGCCTTTGATGTAAAGCTTACTCCCTGAGGTGTCTTTGATGTAAAGCTTACTCCCTGAGGTGTCTTTGATGTAAAGCTTACTCCCTGAGGTGTCTTTGATGTAAAGCTTACTCCCTGAGGTGTCTTTGATGTAAAGCTTACTCCCTGAGGTGTCTTTGATGTAAATGTTTCTTGAGGTGTCCTTAATGTAAGGTGATTCCTCAGAATAGGCACCAATTTGTGTGTTTATTTTTGTTTCTCCAATCACTGTGTTAACTGTAACCAACACAAACCCCCCCCCCCTGTCCTTCCCACCATAACCCCCAAATAGTGGCCACTTTATTTTGCATTACGTTATGGCTGTGCAAGTGTTGTCAATATTACCCCATCAGTTTCTGCGGGTACCATGAGCGGGAACCATGAGCGGGTACCATGAGCGGGTACCATGAGCGGGTACCATGAGCGGGAACCATGAGCGGGTACCATAAGCGGGTACCATGAGCGGGTACCATGAGCGGGTACCATAAGCGGGTACCATCACTAAGAGCATCTCACGGGAAGTTTGTGTACACATGTGCCACTTCAAGAGTTGATTAGCTTCACTCACACACAACGCCCTCCCACCTGGCTAACAGTGGCCTCCCATCTGACTAACAGTGACCTCCCACCTGGCTAACAGTGACCTCTCACCTGGCTAACAGTGGCCTCCCATCTGACTAACAGTGACCTCCCACCTGGCTAACAGTGACCTCTCACCTGGCTAACAGTGGCCTCCCATCTGACTAACAGTGACCTCCCACCTGGCTAACAGTGACCTCCCACCTGGCTAACAGTGACCTCCCACCTGGCTAACAGTGGCCTCCCATCTGGCTAACAGTGACCTCCCACCTGGCTAACAGTGACCTCCCACCTGGCTAACAGTGGCCCTCCCACCTGGCTAACAGTGACCTCCCACCTGGCTAACAGTGACCTCCCACCTGGCTAACAGTGGCCTCCCACCTGGCTAACAGTGACCTCCGACCTGGCTAACAGTGATCTCCCACCTGGCTAACAGTGACCTCCGACCTGGCTAACAGTGATCTCCCACCTGGCTAACAGTGACCTCCGACCTGGCTAACAGTGATCTCCCACCTGGCTAACAGTGGCCTCCCATCTGGCTAACAGTGACCTCCCACCTGGCTAACAGTGACCTCCCACCTGGCTAACAGTGGCCCTCCGACCTGGCTAACAGTGATCTCCCACCTGGCTAACAGTGACCTCCCACCTGGCTAACAGTGACCTCCCACCTGGCTTACAGGGACCTCCCACCTGGCTAACAGTGACCTCCCACCTGGCTAACAGTGACCTCCCACCTGGCTAACAGTGACCTCCCACCTGGCTAACAGAGACCATCTACAGGTACAGGGGCTCAAGGACCACCTACAGGTACAGGGGCTCAAGGGACCAACTACAGGTACAGGGGCTCAAGGGACCACCTACAGGTACAGGGGCTCAAGGGACCACCTACAGGTACAGGGGCTCAAGGGACCACCTACAGGTACAGGGGCTCAAGGGACCATCTACAGGTACAGGGGCTCAAGGGACCATCTACAGGTACAGGGGCTCAAGAGGCCACCTACAGGTACAGGGGCTCAAGGGACCATCTACAGGTACAGGGGCTCAAGGGACCATCTACAGGTACAGGGGCTCAAGGGACCATCTACAGGTACAGGGGCTCAAGAGGCCACCTACAGGTACAGGGGCTCAAGGGACCATCTACAGGTACAGGGCTCAAGGGACCACCTAAAGGTACAGGGGCTCAAGGGACCACCTACAGGTACAGGGGTTCAAGGGACCAACTACAGGTACAGGGGCTCAAGGGACCATCTACAGGTACAGGGGTTCAAGGGACCAACTACAGGTACAGGGGCTCAAGGGTCCATCTACAGGTACAGGGGCTCAAGGGACCACCTACAGGTACAGGGGCTCAAGGGTCCATCTACAGGTACAGGGGCTCAAGGGACCATCTACAGGTACAGGGGCTCACAGGACCACCTACATGTACAGGGGCTCAAGGGACCACCTACAGGTACAGGGGCTCAAGAGGCCACCTACAGGTACAGGGGCTCAAGGGACCATCTACAGGTACAGGGGCTCAAGGGACCACCTAAAGGTACAGGGGCTCAAGGGACCACCTACAGGTACAGGGGTTCAAGGGACCAACTACAGGTACAGGGGCTCAAGGGACCACCTACAGGTACAGGGGCTCAAGGGACCATCTACAGGTACAGGGGCTCAAGGGACCATCTACAGGTACAGGGGCTCAAGGGACCATCTACAGGTACAGGGGCTCAAGGGACCACCTACATGTACAGGGGCTCAAGGGACCATCTACAGGTACAGGGGGTCACAGGACCACCTACAGGTACAGGGGCTCAAGGGACCACCTACAGGTACAGGGGCTCAAGGGACCACCTACAGGTACAGGGGGTCACAGGAGCACCTACAGGTACAGGGGCTCAAGGGACCACCTACAGGTACAGGGGCTCAAGGGACCACCTACAGGTACAGGGGCTCAAGGGACCACCTACAGGTACAGGGGCTCAAGGGACCACCTACAGGTACAGGGGCTCAAGGGACCACCTACAGGTACAGGGGGTCACAGGACCACCTACAGGTACAGGGGGTCACAGGAGCACCTACAGGTACAGGGGCTCAAGGGACCACCTACAGGTACAGGGGTTCAAGGGTCCATCTACAGGTACAGGGGCTCAAGGGACCACCTACAGGTACAGGGGCTCAAGGGACCATCTACAGGTACAGGGGCTCAAGGGACCACCTACAGGTACAGGGGCTCAAGGGACCAACTACAGGTACAGGGGCTCAAGGGACCAACTACAGGTACAGGGGCTCAAGGGACCAACTACAGGTACAGGGGCTCAAGGGACCACCTACAGGTACAGGGGCTCAAGGGACCACCTACAGGTACAGGGGCTCAAGGGACCACCTACAGGTACAGGGGCTCAAGGGACCACCTACAGGTACAGGGGGTCACAGGAGCACCTACAGGTACAGGGGCTCAAGGGACCACCTACAGGTACAGGGGGTCACAGGAGCACCTACAGGTACAGGGGCTCAAGGGACCACCTACAGGTACAGGGGGTCACAGGAGCACCTACAGGTACAGGGGCTCAAGGGACCACCTACAGGTACAGGGGCTCACAGGACCACCTACAGGTACAGGGGCTCAAGGACCACCTACAGGTACAGGGGCTCAAGGGACCACCTACAGGTACAGGGGCTCAAGGGGCCACCTACAGGTACAGGGGCTCAAGGGACCACCTACAGGTACAGGGGCTCAAGGGACCAACTACAGGTACAGGGGCTCAAGGGACCACCTACAGGTACAGGGGCTCAAGGGACCACCTACAGGTACAGGGGCTCAAGGGACCACCTTCAGGTACAGGGGCTCAAGGGACCATCTACAGGTACAGGGGCTCAAGGGACCATCTACAGGTACAGGGGCTCAAGGGACCATCTACAGGTACAGGGGCTCAAGGGGCCATCTACAGGTACAGGGGCTCAAGGGACCACCTACAGGTACAGGGGCTCAAGGGACCACCTACAGGTACAGGGGCTCAAGGGACCACCTACAGGTACAGGGGCTCAAGGGACCATCTACAGGTACAGGGGCTCAAGGGACCAACTACAGGTACAGGGGCTCAAGGGACCACCTACAGGTACAGGGGCTCAAGGGACCATCTACAGGTACAGGGGCTCAAGGGGCCACCTACAGGTACAGGGGCTCAAGGGACCATCTACAGGTACAGGGGCTCAAGGGACCACCTAAAGGTACAGGGGCTCAAGGGACCACCTACGGTACAGGGGGTTCAAGGGACCACTACAGGTACAGGGGCTCAAGGGTCCATCTACAGGTACAGGGGCTCAAGGGTCCATCTACAGGTACAGGGGCTCAAGGGACCACCTACAGGTACAGGGGCTCAAGGGACCAACTACAGGTACAGGGGCTCAAGGGACCAACTACAGGTACAGGGGCTCAAGGGACCAACTACAGGTACAGGGGCTCAAGGGACCACCTACAGGTACAGGGGCTCAAGGGACCACCTACAGGTACAGGGGCTCAAGGGACCACCTACAGGTACAGGGGCTCAAGGGACCACCTACAGGTACAGGGGGTCACGAGCACCTACAGGTACAGGGGCTCAAGGGACCACCTACAGGTACAGGGGGTCACAGGAGCACCTACAGGTACAGGGGCTCAAGGGACCACCTACAGGTACAGGGGGTCACAGGAGCACCTACAGGTACAGGGGCTCAAGGGACCACCTACAGGTACAGGGGCTCACAGGACCACCTACAGGTACAGGGCTCAAGGGACCACCTACAGGTACAGGGGCTCAAGGACCACCTACAGGTACAGGGGCTCAAGGGGCCACCTACAGGTACAGGGGCTCAAGGGACCACCTACAGGTACAGGGGCTCAAGGGACCAACTACAGGTACAGGGCTCAAGGGACCACTACAGGTACAGGGGCTCAAGGGACCACCTACAGGTACAGGGGCTCAAGGGACCACCTTCAGGTACAGGGGCTCAAGGGACCATCACAGGTACAGGGGCTCAAGGGACCATCTACAGGTACAGGGGCTCAAGGGACCATCTACAGGTACAGGGGCTCAAGGGGCCATCTACAGGTACAGGGGCTCAAGGGACCACCTACAGGTACAGGGGCTCAAGGGACCACTACAGGTACAGGGGCTCAAGGGACCACCTACAGGTACAGGGGCTCAAGGGACCATCTACAGGTACAGGGGCTCAAGGGACCAACTACAGGTACAGGGGCTCAAGGGACCACCTACAGGTACAGGGGCTCAAGGGACCATCTACAGGTACAGGGGCTCAAGGGGCCACCTACAGGTACAGGGGTCAAGGGACCATCTACAGGTACAGGGGCTCAAGGGACCACCTAAAGGTACAGGGGCTCAAGGGACCACCTACAGGTACAGGGGTTCAAGGGACCAACTACAGGTACAGGGGCTCAAGGGTCCATCTACAGGTACAGGGGCTCAAGGGTCCATTACAGGTACAGGGGCTCAAGGGGACCACCTACAGGTACAGGGGCTCAAGGGTCCATCTACAGGTACAGGGGCTCAAGGGTCCATCTACAGGTACAGGGCTCAAGGGACCATCTACAGGTACAGGGGCTCAAGGGACCACCTACAGGTACAGGGGGTCACAGGAGCACCTACAGGTACAGGGGCTCAAGGGACCACCTACAGGTACAGGGGCTCAAGGGACCACCTACAGGTACAGGGGGTCACAGGAGCACCTACAGGTACAGGGGCTCAAGGGACCACCTACAGGTACAGGGGCTCAAGGGACCACCTACAGGTACAGGGGCTCAAGGGACACCTACAGGTACAGGGGCTCAAGGGACCACCTACAGGTACAGGGGCTCAAGGGACCACCTACAGGTACAGGGGCTCAAGGGACCACCTACAGGTACAGGGGTCACAGGACCACCTACAGGTACAGGGGGTCACAGGAGCACCTACAGGTACAGGGCTCAAGGGACCACCTACAGGTACAGGGGGTCACAGGACCACCTACAGGTACAGGGGCTCAAGGGACCACCTACAGGTACAGGGGCTCACAGGACCACCTACAGGTACAGGGGCTCAAGGGTCCATCTACAGGTACAGGGGCTCAAGGGACCACCTACAGGTACAGGGGCTCAAGGGACCAACTACAGGTACAGGGGCTCAAGGGACAACTACAGGTACAGGGCTCAAGGGACCAACTACAGGTACAGGGGCTCAAGGGACCACCTACAGGTACAGGGGCTCAAGGGACCACCTACAGGTACAGGGGCTCACAGGGACCACCTACAGGTACAGGGGCTCAAGGGACCACCTACAGGTACAGGGGCTCAAGGGACCACCTACAGGTACAGGGGGCTCAAGGGACCACCTACAGGTACAGGGGCTCAAGGGACCACCTACAGGTACAGGGGGTCACAGGAGCACCTACAGGTACAGGGGCTCAAGGGACCACCTACAGGTACAGGGGGTCACAGGAGCACCTACAGGTACAGGGGCTCAAGGGACCACCTACAGGTACAGGGGGTCACAGGAGCACCTACAGGTACAGGGGCTCAAGGGACCACCTACAGGTACAGGGGCTCACAGGACCACCTAACAGGTACAGGGGCTCAAGGGACCACCTACAGGTACAGGGGCTCAAGGGACCACCTACAGGTACAGGGGCTCAAGGGACCACCTTCAGGTACAGGGGCTCAAGGGACCATCTACAGGTACAGGGGCTCAAGGGACCATCTACAGGTACAGGGGCTCAAGGGACCATCTACAGGTACAGGGGCTCAAGGGGCCATCTACAGGTACAGGGGTCAAGGACCACCTACAGGTACAGGGGCTCAAGGGACCACCTACAGGTACAGGGGCTCAAGGGACCACCTACAGGTACAGGGGCTCAAGGGACCATCTACAGTACAGGGGCTCAAGGGACCAACTACAGGTACAGGGGCTCAAGGGACCACCTACAGGTACAGGGCTCAGGGACCATCTACAGTACAGGGGCTCAAGGGGCCACCTACAGGTACAGGGGCTCAAGGGACCATCTACAGGTACAGGGGCTCAAGGGACCATCTACAGGTACAGGGGCTCAAGGGACATCTACAGGTACAGGGGCTCAAGAGGCCACCTACAGGTACAGGGGCTCAAGGACCATCTACAGGTACAGGGGCTCAAGGGACCATCTACAGGTACAGGGGCTAAGGGACCAACTACAGGTACAGGGGTCAAGGGACCACCTACAGGTACAGGGGCTCAAGGGACCATCTACAGGTACAGGGGCTCAAGGGACCAACTACAGGTACGGGGCTCAAGGGACCACCTACAGGTACAGGGGCTCAAGGGACCATCTACAGGTACAGGGCTCAAGAGGACCATCTACAGGTACAGGGGCTCAAGGGACCATCTACAGGTACAGGGGCTCAAGGGACCACCTACAGGTACGGGGCTCAAGGACCACCTACAGTACAGGGGCTCAGGGACCACCTACAGGTACAGGGGCTCAAGGGACCATCTACAGGTACAGGGGCTCAAGGGACCAACTACAGGTACAGGGGCTCAAGGGACACCTACAGGTACAGGGGCTCAAGGGACCATCTACAGGTACAGGGGTCAAGGGACCATCTACAGGTACAGGGGCTCAAGGGACCATCTACAGGTACAGGGCTCAAGGACCACCTACAGGTACAGGGGCTCAAAGGACACCTACAGGTACAGGGGCTCACAGGACCACCTACAGGTACAGGGGCTCACAGGACCACCTACAGGTACAGGGCTCACAGGACCACCTACAGGTACAGGGGCTCACAGGACCATACAGGTACAGGGGGTCACAGGGACTACCTACAGGTACAGGGGGTACCAGGACCACCTACAGGTACAGGGGCTCCAGGACCACTACAGGTACAGGGGCTCACAGGACCCCCTACAGGTACAGGGGGTCAAGGACCACCTACAGGTACAGGGGCTCACAGGACCACCTACAGTACAGGGGCTCACAGACCACTACAGGTACAGGGGGTCACAGAGACCACCTACAGGTACAGGGCTCAAGGACCACTACAGGTACAGGGGCTCACAGGACCACCTACAGGTACAGGGGCTCACAGGACCATCTACAGGTACAGGGAGTCACAGGACCACCTACAGGTACAGGGGGTCACAGGACCACCTACAGGTACAGGGGATCACAGGGACCACATACAGGTACAGGGGCTCACAGGACCATCTACAGGTACAGGGGGGCCAAAGGACCACCAACAGGTACAGGGGGCACAGGACCACCTACAGGTACAGGGGCTCAGAGGACCACCTACAGGTACAGGGGGTCACAGGACCACCAACAGGTACAGGGGGTCACAGGACCACCTACAGGTACAGGGGCTCACAGGACCACCTACAGATACAGGGGCTCACAGGACCACCAACAGGTACAGGGGCTCAAGGGACCACCTACAGGTACAGGAACTCACAGGACCATCTACATGTACAGGGGCTCAAGGGACCACCTACAAGTACAGGGGCTCACAGGACCACCTACAGGTACAGGGGCTCAGAGGACCACCTACAGGTACAGGGGCTCACAGGACCACCTACAGGTACAGGGGCTCACAGGACCACCTACAGGTACAGGGGCTCAAGGGACCACCTACAGGCACAGGGGCTCACAGGACCACCTACAGGTACAGGGGCTCACAGGACCACCTACAGGTACAGGGGCTCAAGGGACCACCTACAGGCACAGGGGCTCACAGGACCACCTACAGGTACAGGGGCTCACAGGACCACCTACAGGTACAGGGGCTCAAGGGACCACCTACAGGCACAGGGGCTCACAGGACCACACGTACCTTGGCGCCGTTGTGGATCTTGCCGTCCCTAAGGAGGACGACGACGCCCTTAAGAGTGATCTTGAGAGACTGGAGAGTGGCCAGGTCCTCCCGCCGCCCGTAGTGACCATACACCAGCGGCCCGGTCACCACACCTGCCGGGCTGTGGTGAGATCACGGTCAGTCACCACTGTATACAGTCACCACAATATACAGTCTCCACAGTATATACAGTCACCACAGTATATACAGTCACCACAGCATACAGTCACCACAGTATACAGTCACCACAGTATATACAGTCACCACAGTATATACAGTCACCACAATATACAGTCTCCACAGTATATACAGTCACCACAGTATATACAGTCACCACAGTATATACAGTCACCACAATATACAGTTTCCACAGTATATACAGTCACCACAGTATATACAGTCACCACAGTATATACAGTCACCACAATATACAGTCACCACAGTATATACAGTCACCACAGTATATACAGTCACCACAATATACAGTCACCACAGCATACAGTCACCACAATATACAGTCACCACAGTATATACAGTCACCACAATATACAGTCTCCACAGTATATACAGTCACCACAATATACAGTCTCCACAGTATATACAGTCACCACAATATACAGTCTCCACAGTATATACAGTCACCATAGTATATAGAGTCACCACAGCATACAGTCACCACAATATACAGTCTCCACAGTATATACAGTCACCACAATATACAGTCTCCACAGTATATACAGTCAACATAGTATATAGAGTCACCACAGTATACAGTCACCACAATATACAGTCTCCACAGCATATACAGTCACCACAATATACAGTCTCCACAGTATATACAGTCACCATAGTATATAGTCACCACAGCATACAGTCACCACAGTATACAGTCACCACAATATACAGTCACCACAGCATACAGTCACCACAATATACAGTCACCACAGTATACAGTCACGACAGTATATACAGTCACCACAGCATGCAGTCACCACAGTATATACAGTCACCACAGTATATACAGTCACCACAGTATATACAGTCACCACAGCATACAGTCACCACAGTATATACAGTCACCACAGCATACAGTCTCCACAGTATATACAGTCACCACAATATACAGTCACCACAGCATACAGTCACCACAATATACAGTCACCACAGTATATACAGTCACCACAGCATACAGTCACCACAATATACAGTCACCACAGCATACAGTCCCCACAGTATTTACAGTCACCACAGCATACAGTCACCGCAGTATATACAGTCACCACAGCATACAGTCACCACAGTATATACAGTCACCACAGTATACAGTCTCCACAGTATATACAGTCACCACAGTATATACAGTCACCACAGCATACAGTCACCACAGTATATACAGTCACCACAGCATACAGTCTCCACAGTATATACAGTCACCACAGTATATACAGTCAACACAGTATATACAGTCACCACAGCATACAGTCACCACAATATACAGTCACCACAATATACAGTCACCACAGTATATACAGTCACCACAATATACAGTCACCACAATATACAGTCACCACAGTATACAGTCACCACAGTATACAGTCACCACAGTATATACAGTCACCACAGCATACAGTCTCCACAGTATATACAGTCACCACAGTATATACAGTCACCACAGCATACAGTCACCACAGTATATACAGTCACCACAGCATACAGTCTCCACAGTATATACAGTCACCACAATATACAGTCACCACAGCATACAGTCTCCACAGTATATACAGTCACCACAATATACAGTCACCACAGCATACAGTCACCACAGTATATACAGTCACCACAGTATATACAGTCACCACAGCATACAGTCTCCACAGTATATACAGTCACCACAATATACAGTCACCACAGCATACAGTCACCACAGTATATACAGTCACCACAGCATACAGTCTCCACAGTATATACAGTCACCACAGTATATACAGTCACCACAGCATACAGTCACCACAGTATATACAGTCACCACAGCATACAGTCTCCACAGTATATACAGTCACCACAGTATATACAGTCACCACAGTATATACAGTCACCACAGCATACAGTCACCACAGTATATACAGTCACCACAGTATATACAGTCAACACAGTATATACAGTCACCACAGCATACAGTCACCACAATATACAGTCACCACAATATACAGTCACAACAATATACAGTCACCACAGTATACAGTCACCACAGTATATACAGTCACCACAGCATACAGTCACCACAGTATATACAGTCACCACAGTATATACAGTCAACACAGTATATACAGTCACCACAGTATATACAGTCAACACAGTATATACAGACACCACAGTATATACAGTCACCACAGTATATACAGTCACCACAGTATACAGTCACCACAGTATATACAGTCACCACAGCATACAGTCACCACAGTATATACAGTCACCACAGTATATACAGTCAACACAGTATATACAGTCACCACAGCATATACAGTCACCACAGTATATACAGTCACCACAGCATACAGTCACCACAGTATATACAATCACCACAGCATACAGTCACCACAGTATATACAGTCACCACAGTATATACAGTCAACACAGTATATACAGTCACCACAGCATACAGTCACGACAATATACAGTCACCACAATATACAGTCACCACAATATACAGTCACCACAGTATACAGTCACCACAGTATATACAGTCACCACAGTATACAGTCACTACAGTATACAGTCACCACAGTATACAGTCACCACAATATACAGTCACCACAGTATACAGTCACCACAGTATACAGTCACCACAATATACAGTCACCACAGTATACAGTCACCACAATATACAGTCACCACAGTATATACAGTCACCACCACTATACAGTCACCACAGTATACAGTCACCACAGTATATACAGTCACCACAGTATATACAGTCACCACCACTATACAGTCACCACAGTATATACAGTCACCACAGTATATACAGTCACCACCACTATACAGTCACCACCACTATACAGTCACCACAATATACAGTCACCACAGTATATACAGTCACCACCACTATACAGTCACCACAGTATACAGTCGCCACAGTATATACAGTCACCACAATATACAGTCACCACAGTATACAGTCACCACAGTATATACAGTCACCACAGCATACAGTCACCACAATATACAGTCACCACAGTATATACAGTCACCACAGTATACAGTCACCACAGTATACAGTCACCACAGTATACAGTCACCACAGTATACAGTCACCACAGTATACAGTCACCACAGTATATACAGTCACCACAGTATACAGTCACCACAATATACAGTCACCACAATATACAGTCACCACAATATACAGTCACCACAATATACAGTCACCACAGTATACAGTCACCACAGTATACAGTCACCACAGTATACAGTCACCACAATATACAGTCACCACAATATACAGTCACCACAATATACAGTCACCACAGTATACAGTCACCACAGTATACAGTCACCACAGTATACAGTCACCACAATATACAGTCACCACAGTATACAGTCACCACAGTATACAGTCACCACAATATACAGTCACCACAATATACAGTCACCACAATATACAGTCACCACAGTATACAGTCACCACAATATACAGTCACCACAGTATACAGTCACCACAGTATACAGTCACCACAGTATACAGTCACCACAATATACAGTCACCACAGTATACAGTCACCACAGTATACAGTCACCACAATATACAGTCACCACAGTATACAGTCACCACAGTATATACAGTCACCACAGTATACAGTCACCACAGTATATACAGTCACCACAGTATATACAGTCACCACAGTATATACAGTCACCACAGCATACAGTCACCACATATACAGTCACCACAGTATATACAGTCACCACAGTATACAGTCACCACAGTATACAGTCACCACAGTATACAGTCACCACAGTATACAGTCACCACAGTATACAGTCACCACAGTATACAGTCACCACAGTATATACAGTCACCACAGTATATACAGTCACCACAATATACAGTCACCACAATATACAGTCACCACAGTATACAGTCACCACAATATACAGTCACCACAGTATATACAGTCACCACAATATACAGTCACCACAGTATACAGTCACCACAATATACAGTCACCACATATACAGTCACCACAGTATACAGTCACCACAGTATACAGTCACCACAGTATACAGTCACCACAGTATACAGTCACCACAGTATACAGTCACCACAGTATACAGTCACCACAGTATATACAGTCACCACAATATACAGTCACCACAATATACAGTCACCACAATATACAGTCACCACAGTATACAGTCACCACAGTATACAGTCACCACAGCATACAGTCACCACAATATACAGTCACCACAGTATACAGTCACCACAGTATACAGTCACCACAGTATACAGTCACCACAATATACAGTCACCACAGTATACAGTCACCACAGTATACAGTCACCACAGTATACAGTCACCACAGTATACAGTCACCACAATATACAGTCACCACAGTATACAGTCACCACAGTATACAGTCACCACAATATACAGTCACCACAATATACAGTCACCACAATATATACAGTCACCACAATATACAGTCACCACAGTATATACAGTCACCACAATATACAGTCACCACAATATACAGTCACCACAGTATACAGTCACCACAGTATACAGTCACCACAGCATACAGTCACCACAATATACAGTCACCACAGTATACAGTCACCACAGTATACAGTCACCACAGTATACAGTCACCACAATATACAGTCACCACAGTATACAGTCACCACAGTATACAGTCACCACAGTATACAGTCACCACAGTATACAGTCACCACAATATACAGTCACCACAATATACAGTCACCACAGTATACAGTCACCACAGTATACAGTCACCACAGTATACAGTCACCACAGTATACAGTCACCACAATATACAGTCACCACAGTATACAGTCACCACAGTATACAGTCACCACAGTATACAGTCACCACAATATACAGTCACCACAATATACAGTCACCACAATATATACAGTCACCACAATATACAGTCACCACAGTATATACAGTCACCACAATATACAGTCACCACAATATACAGTCACCACAGTATACAGTCACCACAGTATACAGTCACCACAGCATACAGTCACCACAATATACAGTCACCACAGTATACAGTCACCACAGTATACAGTCACCTCAGCATACAGTCACCACAGTATACAGTCACCACATATACAGTCACCACAGTATACAGTCACCACAGTATACAGTCACCACAGTATACAGTCACCACAGTATACAGTCACCACAATATACAGTCACCACAGTATACAGTCACCACAGTATACAGTCACCACAGTATACAGTCACCACAGCATACAGTCACCACAGTATACAGTCACCACAGTATACAGTCACCACAGCATACAGTCACCACAATATACAGTCACCACAGTATACAGTCACCACAGTATACAGTCACCACAGTGTACAGTCACCACAGTATACAGTCACCACAGTATACAGTCACCACAATATACAGTCACCACAGCATACAGTCACCACAGCATACAGTCACCACAATATACAGTCACCACAGCATACAGTCACCACAGTATACAGTCACCACAGTATACAGTCACCACAGCATACAGTCACCACAATATACAGTCACCACAGTATACAGTCACCACAGCATACAGTCACCACAGTATACAGTCACCACAGTATACAGTCACCACAGTATACAGTCACCACAATATACAGTCACCACAGTATACAGTCACCACAGTATACAGTCACCACAGTATACAGTCACCACAGTATACAGTCACCACAATATACAGTCACCACAGTATACAGTCTCCACAGTATACAGTCACCACAGTATACAGTCACCACAATATACAGTCACCACAATATACAGTCACCACAATATATACAGTCACCACAATATACAGTCACCACAGTATATACAGTCACCACAATATACAGTCACCACAATATACAGTCACCACAATATACAGTCACCACAGTATACAGTCACCACATTATACAGTCACCACAGTATACAGTCACCACAGTATACAGTCACCACAGTATACAGTCACCACAGTATACAGTCACCACAATATACAGTCACCACAGTATACAGTCACCACAGTATACAGTCACCACAATATACAGTCACCACAGTATACAGTCACCACAGTATACAGTCACCACAATATACAGTCACCACAGCATACAGTCACCACAGCATACAGTCACCACAATATACAGTCACCACAGCATACAGTCTCCACAGTATACAGTCACCACAGTATACAGTCACCACAGCATACAGTCACCACAATATACAGTCACCACAGTATACAGTCACCACAGCATACAGTCACCACAGTATACAGTCACCACAGTATACAGTCACCACAGTATACAGTCACCACAATATACAGTCACCACAGTATACAGTCACCACAGTATACAGTCACCACAGTATACAGTCACCACAGTATACAGTCACCACAATATACAGTCACCACAGTATACAGTCACCACAGTATACAGTCACCACAGTATACAGTCACCACAATATACAGTCACCACAATATACAGTCACCACAATATATACAGTCACCACAATATACAGTCACCACAGTATATACAGTCACCACAATATACAGTCACCACAGTATACAGTCACCACAGTATACAGTCACCACAGTATACAGTCACCACAGTATACAGTCACCACAATATACAGTCACCACAGTATACAGTCACCACAGTATACAGTCACCACAATATACAGTCACCACAGTATACAGTTACCACAGTATACAGTCACCACAGTATACAGTCACCACAGCATACAGTCACCACAGTATACAGTCACCACAGTATACAGTCACCACAGCATACAGTCACCACAATATGCAGTCACCACAGTATACAGTCACCACAGTATACAGTCACCACAGTATACAGTCACCACAGTATACAGTCACCACAATATACAGTCACCACAGCATACAGTCACCACAGCATACAGTCACCACAATATACAGTCACCACAGCATACAGTCTCCACAGTATACAGTCACCACAGTATACAGTCACCACAGCATACAGTCACCACAATATACAGTCACCACAGTATACAGTCATCACAGCATACAGTCACCACAGTATACAGTCACCACAGTATACAGTCACCACAGTATACAGTCACCACAGCATACAGTCACCACAATATACAGTCACCACAGTATACAGTCACCACAATATACAGTCACCACAGTATACAGTCACCACAATGTACAGTCACCACAATATACAGTCACCACAATATACAGTCACCACAGTATACAGTCACCACAAAATACAGTCATAACAGTATACAGTCACCACAGTATACAGTCACCACAAAATACAGTCACCACAATATACAGTCACCACAGTATACAGTCACCACAAAATACAGTCACCACAATATACAGTCACCACAATATACAGTCACCACAATATACAGTCACCACAATATACAGTCACCACAGTATACAGTCACCACAAAATACAGTCACCACAATATACAGTCACCACAGTATACAGTCACCACAGCATACAGTCACCACAATATACAGTCACCACAGTATACAGTCACCACAGCATACAGTCACCACAGCATACAGTCACCACAATATACAGTCAATATACAAGAATATAATTGTATTCTTTATATTAATAAAGATATAATAATAGATTATCACAGTTTATAAACTCGTTTCAAGAGAGGACACTATGGGGAACTTAGAAAATTCTTTAACGAGTTTAATTGAACAGACTTATTGCAAGACAAAGACGTAAATGAGATGTATGCCAAATTTTGTGAAATATACGATGAAGACACACAAACATTTATACCAAAACAGAGATGCAGGACCAGAAAACAGGATTGGTTCAACAGAAATTGTGAGAGGGTCAAGGAGAAAAAGACAAGAAAGTGTGTTCAATACAGGAAGAGGTCTAAGCCACAAACATACCAGCACTACAAGCAAGCAAGAAACAATTACAAAACTGTGAGAAGAGAGGCATAAAGGAACTTTGAGAAAGGTATAGTGGACAAATGTAAAATAGATCCAGACCTTATCTATAAATTTATTAAAAGCAAGTTGCATATAAAGGATAAAATCCAGAGATTGAGAACGGGAAACAGGACTTCTGAGATTGAAAAAGAAATGTTCGAAACACTAAATGAACAGTTCCAAAGTGTGTTCATACAAAATGAGGATTTCAGAGAGCCGGACCCAATACCACTTCCAGAACACGCCATAGAATACATAGAGGTATCTCAAGGTGAAGTGGAAAAATTACTCAAGGGACTAAGAAGAAATAAAGCAGTTGGGCCTGATGGAGTTTCACCTTGGGTGCTGCGAGAATGTGCAGCTGAGCTGAGCATTCCACTCCAATTAATATTCCAGACAGTTTTGTGCACAGGAGTCTTAACAGATATCTGTAAATAGGCAAACGTAGTACCCATTTATAAAAATGGTAGTCGAGAACAACCAGAAAAGTATAGACCCGTATCATTAACAAACGTGGTAGTCAAAACACTAGAAAAATAGTTAAAGAGAATAGGTTAAACACGTAGAGAGTAATGAGGTAATAATGGGCAGACAGTAATGTTGCATATGAGTTAAACCCTGAAGCACATTGACAGAAGTTCAGAAATTTAAAGAGGGCACATGAACATACAATTGCTGATTTCACCAGGTTGAGAGATGGCTTAAATCACTTGCTATTACAGAGTTTACAACTGTTAAAAATCTTTTTATAACAGAAGAAGTTTATCGTGTCTCCCAGACAAACTATCTATTTTTATGGCAGAACAGGAAAGCACAACGGATGTTTATGAGCTGTCTTAGCTCACTGATGAGCAAGAATTGTTAACAAGGGCACAGTATAAAGCCCAACCCCGTAGTTATCATAGTCGAGTAAATTACAATGTTCACAGAAATACTTATCAAAACAAACCCATTATTTGTCCTCCAGCTACTCCCATGAACTCTTCTCTTACAAAAACTGACCTTGATAAACCATTGACAGGCATAACAAATGCTAGTAACGTGAACTCTAAACCTGCAGTTGGTTCAACAAGTGTGACCACAGTCAGGTACTGCACTCATTGTAAGAGGAAAGGACATGTGATTAATTCTTGTTTTAGTTTGTACCCTGAATTAAGACCAGCTAGTCTCATTATGAGTAAAGGGTTACAATCAAATAATTCACTATGTATTACAGTCAATCCAAATTGGATGACTGAGTTTAAACCTTATATTTCTACAAGTACATTACTGTGTACAGATGGTAGTAACAAGACTGTACAATTACTCTGTGATACTGGAATTTCACAGTCTTTAATTTCCCATAATGTGCTTGTTAATGTTGATACCAGAGATCTTAATGAAGTTGTACTCCTGCAAGGCATTGCAGGTAGTGTGCAACAAGTTTCTTTAATCCAGGTAAACCTTGATTCCAATTATACTCCTGGATGGTGTAACGTTGGTGTGAGTAAACAGTTGCCCATCCCAGGAGTGGATATTACTCAAGGGAATGATTTTGGAACCGTAAGGTTGAAGGGATCAAGTGTCCAATTACGTTAATTAACCCAGATAGTATACTGGCTCAACCAGATGCAGATGATGGCATTATTTACCCAGCATGTGTTGTGACCAGGTCAAGGGGAAAAACGGGTGATAGTAATCCTGTCCTAACCAAGGTAGATGTTCCTAAGACCAGGACCCTTCAGGACTCACTCACATCATCCACATCATCCACAAAGTGAACACATTTTTGTTCACTTTGATGCGTATGACTACGAGATTTCCTGAGGCATATGCTTTAAGGAACACTAAGGCTCATAATCTTATTAAGTGTCTAGAGCGATTTTTCTCCTTGTTTGGGATACCTCGTGTTATTCAGATGATAATGAGGGATATTTTTGTTCCAAAGTTTTCAGAACTTTTTGTGAATCACATGGGATTCAACACAAGCTTTCGAGTCCGTATCATCCACAAAGTCAAGGGGGAATTGAACGTTTTCATCAAACGTTAAAACAGACGTTGAAGACTTCAGGGGAGACTTATCCACGTAATTGGGATGGAAATCTTCCTTTTGTTCTTTTCGCAGTCAGAGAGGGGTTACAAGAGTCACTTGGTTGTTCTCCATTTGATCTCGTATTCGGACACCAGGTGAGGGGTCCATTGAAGAGAGAGGTTGCTTGGTGATGTCTCTGTTCATCCGAGTGGTCGGTACTTGAGTGATGTCAAGAACAAGTTGTGTCGCGCAAAAGAGTTGGCTAGGGAACATCTTGGGAAGACTCAGCAAGAGATGAAGCAGCGAGATGACAAGAAGTTTAAGACAAAACTCAGGTCGTTTGCAGTCGGCGATTTTGTGTTGGTGTTGAAACCTCGTCTCGGGACCTCCATGTGCCATTTCTTGGAGTTCTCCTTCTTTGTTGGTACCAAACCAGGGGAACCTAGAGATTGTGTGTGGACTATCGTAAATTAAACAAGGTAACAACGTTGATGTGTTCCCATTACCAATTTGGAAGAATGTATAGACCAGATTGGTAATGCTCAATATGTGTCAAAACTTGATTTGTCTAAGGGTTACCATCAGATCTATCTCAGTGCCTGTGCTAGGAAAGTGACAGCCTTTATTACAACTGATGGAGCATACGAATGAATTTAACGTAATGCCTTTTGGTTTGAGAAATGCACCCCTGCCACTTTCCAGAAACTTATGAATTGTTTGCTAAAGGACGTGCCAAATTGCCGAACACACTTAGATGATATAGTCTTATATAGTAAGTGTTGGACAGACCATCTGTTAGGCCTTAAGCAATTATTTACAGTGCTACAGAGTGCCAATTTAACAGTGAATGTCAACAAGTGTAGTCCACATCACCTGTTCTTGTCAGCCCTCAATATGACAGACCTTTTATCCTGCATATTGATGCATCTGATTTAGGAATAGGTGCAGTTCTTACACAGGTTGGCCTAGATAACACTGAACACTCAGTTTACGATTATTCAAGAAAATTTAATAAGGTAAAGAAGAACTATTCAGTGGTGGAAAAAGAGGCACTGGGTCTCGTTTTGTTTATTAAGAAATTTGAAACTTACCTTACAGGTAATAAAGTGTTAGTTTTCTCAGATCACAACCTACTTGTCTTCATCAATATGATGAAAATTAAGAACCAAAGGATTTTAGATGGTCCTTATTTCTACAAGAATTTAATGTAGAGATTAAACATATTCCTGGTAGGCAGAATGGTATTGCTGATGCCTTAACCAGAAATTTTGTGTATGATGTACCATGAATGAGATGTGTTGATTTCATTTTTCATTTATGTGAGACATTCTTACTTTCAGAAAAAATGTCATTGATCTTCAATCAATTGCATTTTTTTCTCGGATGTGAGGCTGTTACGTATCTCTATTCATGAGTACTCACATTATTTATATAAGATAAATTGTTGAATAAATTCTTCATATATATATAAATGTGTAATTTTTTTTAATGTGTGAAGGAACATGGCAACACAGTTGAAGCAAGGAGCGGGCGTGCATTATTTCACACATCTATTACCTGTCCAGTCCCAGTTAAATTCTGGATCAGGAATCTGTACGTGTGCACTTGGTGAGTTGCAGATGTCACTCTTAATTAATTCATTACTTAATATGTACCTTATATAGATTGTATTTATTTATTACTCATTTGCATATGGCAAAGTTTATTTGATTCCATTTTATGCCTGTGTTAGTACGATTACAAGTTTCATTAATTATTTCTATATTATATAATTTATCCTCGCGCACCTTGAGGGAGGGAGAGTGTGGGGCTAGTGCTCGGAGCGTCAGTCTGTTGGAAGAGCTCATCTGGGAACATTGTTCTGATAAGTTATCATTTGTGTTTTTCATATTGCCGTAGTGTAGAATGTTTGTCTGTGGAGATTTTCTTATTCAATTAAGTCTCTCGTGCATTTGAAGTAAATACCAGTTGTATATTGAAATACGTGCATATAATTTTTGTTTTTAATGATATATAAAGTTTTATGTGCATATTTTTTCACGTGATCTTTTAAATTTATATTTGTGTCCTACATGAGGACACTCTGGTGTTGACTTATATTATGATAGTGACATACCCTAGATTAGATCTATCTCACTATATTCATGCAACACGAGCTGTGTACTTGCTAGGTAACACTAGCACCATCAAATGTGCGGGATATTCAAAAGGTGCTAAATATCACTCAGGATGCCTATACGAGAACAAGAGCGCATAAGGCGAACAATATCAAAGGTATCTGATTCACCAAAGATTTTATCGAGGAATAAGTGACCGCGAGAGACGGTCGGGAAGCAAGACACACGCACATCCTGGAAGTCAGGACATTCAACAAGGATATTCATGACTGTAAGAGGGACAATGCAGTCTGGACAATAAGGAGCAGGGCGGCGCTCCATTAAATGCCCATGAGTTAAACGTATATGGCCAATACATAACCACACTAGAGCCGTTTCCCACTGCCAGTTACGGCAGTAGGAGGAAGGCCACGGGGACACACTACCCTTAAGAGCACGCAGCTTGTTACCCGTAACAGAAGACCAACGACCCTGCCAACGGACAAGGATTGAGTAATGAATAACCAGGTGGACGTCGAAATAAGGAATACCTTTATGGAAGATGGGACAAGTGCGGATAGCCTCCTTAGCGGCAGCGCCACACGCTCATTTAAGGACACAAATATGGCTGGGAACCCAGCAAAACTCCACTGTTTTAAACCTGATGGAGATAAGAAACAGCCAATGTTGAATTTCGATTACCTAAGGATGGACAGCATCAAAGGACTCCAGAGCCATGAGAGCACTGCGAGAGTCAACTACAATGAAAAATTTAGATTGACAGCGAGAAAGCAGTTGACGAAGAACATACAAAATACCATAAAGTTCTGCCGTGAAGATGCTAGTCTCTGGAGGCAGGCGTGGGTGTGGTCAGGAAAAACAACAGAGCAGCCTACACCGTCTGCAGACTTAGACCCATCGGGGAAGACAGAAATGAAGTGGGAGTGTGAAGAAAAGTGTGCAAGGAAAAGGCATTTCAAAACTGTAGGAGGGGTGAAAGCTTTAGTCATGTGGATCAAGGTTTTACAAAACTTAGGAAGTGGGACCCTCCATGGGGGCAACATTGGAACGACAAGAAAAAAATATTGGTAACACTAACCGAAAGAGAACCCTGCAAGCGAGACAACCGTACAGAGAAAGACACCAGAGAGATATAACCAAGTATGGTCTAGAGCATCAAGACGGCGAAGAGTAGAAGGTGTAGCAGACGAGTAAGCAGGACATCCCTAATCGAGTTTAGACAGCACGTGAGAGGAATGTAAAGAGAGGAGCGTGCTCCTATCAGCTTCCCAGGAAGTAAGTTAAGGGCCTTAGAGCATTCAACTCGGAGATAAGAGATATGAGATGACCAAGACAAACGAGCGTCCAAGATTAACCCCAAAAGCTTAGCAGAATCTTTGTACAAAAGAGGATTACCATAAAGTGACAAAGGGGGACGAAGAACTACCTGCTTCCAAGTAAAAGTCATGGCACAAGTCTTAGCTGCAGAAAACTTGAAGCCATGAGTGGTGGCCCAAAACGACACGGTATTAATCGCAAGTTGAAGCCGCCGTTGGAGGAAAGGCGAGGCATCACCTCGACAGCAAAGGGTAAGATCGTCAACATAGAGAGCTGAGACGATGCCAGAAGGAAGGGAGGAAAGACCATTGAGGGTTATCAGGAAAAGAGCAGTGCTCAGAACACTACCTTGGGGTACACCTTCATATTGTCGAAAAGAGGCAGAGAGAGTGATACCAAGCCTCACTTTGAAGGAACATCTAGAGAGGAAGCTTTGTAGGAAGAGAGGGAGATTACCACGAAGGTCAAAAGAACAGATATGGCATTTCCAGGTGGTGTCATATGCCTTTTCCAGGTAAAAAAGAACAGCAACAACAGAGGTCTTCACACCAAAAGCAGTACGAATATAGACCTCTAAGTTCACCATGACACCAGTCGTGCTGCGACACTTAGGAAAGTCAAATTGAGAAGGAGAGAGGTGGTGATAGTGTTCCAAAAACCACATCAGACGGACATTGACCATATGTTCAAAGAGTTTTCAGACGCAACTCGTGAGGGCAATGGGCCGGAAGTCCTTAGGGGATGACCCTATAGAGCCTGGTTTCCAAATTGGATGAACAACCGCCTCATGCCAGTCCTCAGACACTGACGACGACTCCCAGACACGGTTATACATATTCAGTAAATACTGAAACGTAAATGGAAGGAAATGGCAAAGCATTTCATAATGAATGCCTGACTGGGGCCTGACGGCTGAGTGGGCAGCGCTCGGGGTTCGTAGTCCTAAGGGTCTGGGTTCGATCCCGGCGGAGGCGGAAACAAAGGGGCAGATTTTCTTTCACCCTGATGCTTCTGTTCAGCTAGCAGTAAATAGGTACCTAGGACTTAGACAGCTGCTATAGGCTGCTTCTTGGGGATAGGTGTGTATGTGAAAATTTGGATTAAGGATTTGGCCGAAACGCTATGCGTGTTAGTGGCTGTACAAGAATGTAAGAACTCTTGTATATATAAATAATATAAATAAATAAATAAATGCCATCTGAGCCCCCTGACAGAACCGCAGAGCGTCAGGGCAGACTGGAGTTCTGAGAGAGGGAAGGGATTGCTATAGGGAAGCTGGAGATGTGTGCGAAAATCTAATGGCCAAGATTCAAGAAGGGGCTTAAGAGGCTGGAAAGATGGAGGAAGATGAGAAACGGAGCTAATAGGAAAGTGGGAACCCAGTTCGGTCGTGGCTGACACTGGATCCGCCACAATAGAACAACGGAGCTGAATGACTGCTGAGACATCTGGGTCAAACTTATCCACTATCTTACAGATTTTCTTCCAGATCTGTGGTAGAGGAGTGTCAGTCGTAATGGTGGAGGCATAAGATTTCCAACTCTTACATTTAGCCGTACGGATGACCTTACAGGTCTCCTCACTCGCCTTCCAAAACAAAACAAAAGAAGTAGCCGTCTGGCGGAGTTGTTGTTTCTTCCAGGCTGCACGCTTACTGCAGACAGCCCGCACACAATCTGCATTCCACCAGGAAACACACTTCGGTGCACCGTGGGAAGTAGAGCGAGGAACAGAGCAGAGGGCTATGTCTAATATGGTGTCATGAAAAAGGAGGGCTCGAGGGAGAGGCAGATTGGAGAGATCGGAAAGAGTAGCATGTAGGGTGAAGAGATTCCAGTCAACCTTGGTAAGCTACCACCTAGGGAAGGAGAGGAGAGGGTGAAAAGAGGTGACAAGGATGCAGAAATGGTCACTGTTATGGAGGTCGTCAAGAACCCAACCAAGTGAAATCTAAATAAAGAGAAGACAAGCAGAGAGAGAAACATTAAGACAGAAGAGGATGCGAGTGCGTGAGTCAACATGAGTGGCTGCACCATAATTCAGAAGAGACAGAAGAAGAGAGAACAAATGGTTCAAGATGGCGTCCATTGGTGTTCGTCAGAACACCGCCCCAGAGAATATGCCAACATTTAAAATCACCCAAAAGAAGCACAGGCTCAGGTAAGGAGTCTGACAGGTGTTTAAGATCAGGAAGAGAAAGTGGGACATTGGGGGGAAGATAATTGAAACAGACTGTATACCATTTACAAATAAAGATGTGGGCTGCAGAACACCGAATGTGCGACAAGGAAAGTAAGGGGATGCAAGGAATATTAATACGAATCAAGAGAGCAGTTGAGTTATGGGCCTCAGCTAAAGTTGGGGGGGGGGAGGGGGAGAGAAATGTCTGCAGAAGTGACCAGGACGAGCGCCAAGCATCGCTGGTGACATCATCACCTGGAGACAAACACAAAGTGGTGAAAATTGCGTGATTAGAAGTCGGAGTTCGTGGAAGTCAGCATAAAATCCATGAATATTACATAGGAGAATAGACATTGTCAAAAACAGAGAGAACTGAAACAGAGAACAAGGGAGAAACAAAGGCAAAGAAGAACACAGTATACTAAGTAAGATCCGAATCAGGATCAGTGAAATCGGGTTGCGGGACAGAGGTAAATCTAGCAAGATGATGGAGTCAAGGAAGAAGCAGGATGGACCAGAGGCGGACTGACAGAGTACGGAGTGGGAGGAGGTATCGGAGAAGAGAGGTCAAGGGAATCAAGGGGAGATGAGACAAAAACACTTCATCAAAGACAGCATCTGAGAGAGAATCAAAGACCAAGGAAACCTCTATAGTCTGGACAGGTGGCTTCGCCACTGAAATGGGAGGGTAAGCAGAGTTTGTCTAAGTCGGAAGGTGAGAAATAGAGCGGTGCCTTCTTACCCGCAGGGTAGGAAGGAGAGGAGCCAGGCTTACGTTTCTGATAGAGACAGGCGTACCAGCAGCAACGTACTGTGCAACAGCTTCTACAGGATAAACAGAAGGAGAATGGGAGCGGTCAACATGATGATTGCTGGGAGGAGGATGGACAGGTAGTGTGGAGGACCAAAAGACAGAGGGGAGGGCCGAGAAAGGGAAGAGGGCATAGGAGATGGGGGAAGACTGAGAAGGAAGAAAGGAAACACCAGATGGAGAACCAGGAGGAAGACCCTTTGGCTCAGAGTGCAAAGGAGCAGGTGAGGTGGTAGTGGAGGTGTCCAGGTCCATGGCCTGGTATCAGTCGCGAATCTGAGAAAGCGGGAGAGGGCGAGGAGAAGTTTTAACGCAACACACGAGCATAAGACATGCCAGAGAAAGAGGAAAGACAGCATACCTGGTGTCTCGCCTCAGGAAAAAGCTAAATGATCGCAATGTTTCAAATTGAGGATGGCTTCGTCAAATTTGTAGTGCACACATGCGTGGGAGCAACCCGTCCTCTTAAAATAACATCGCTTTTCACTCGTATGCATGCTATGACCAAAATGGGCATAATTTGAAATGAAATCGGCTCACAAAAGAGATGTACTGTCCCGTTTTCTGTTTGAGTCCTCTGGCTTACTCGGTTAGGTTGGGAGAGGAAGTTTCAATTAACGGTTTTCATGACGTTTTGAAACCTTAGGAGAACTTCCTGCCCTCCTAACTTACCAGAGAACCCTTAACTTGCTGTTTTGAAGAAAAAAATCCATAATTTATTTTAATTATTTTTCATCTTCAAATTACGTCTATTTTCGGCCACATGGGCAAACGGATAAATTCAGATGTAATTTGTAAGAGGACAGGTTGGTGGGAGAAGTTAGGGTGGACATCACTGCAATTGATGCAGTGAGCTTCAGAAGAAGGGAACTGTGTCTTAGAATGGCCCAAGACTCCACACAAGGGAATAGAGACACCGCACTCATGCATTTGTAAGGACCATGCCCAAATCTCCAGCACCTATTGCAGAGGCAAGGAGAGGGGATGTACTCCTGAGCGGAGCATCTGGCACCAGCAAGAATTACAGAAGATGGGAGGGACCTACTATCAAAAGTGATCTTCACTATGCAAAGAAGCTGACGATGACGACCACGAGGGGGTCGAGTGAACATATCAATCTGGAGGATAGATGCTGGCATTTAACTGGGCTTTTTTTGAGATCTGAACAGGGGTCTCCCCAATGCAGGACAATGAGGCTAAGTGGTCAGCCGCTTCATGAGAAGGGGCTGCAATGACACGTGTATCAGTACGGGTGGGGAGAAAAGTGACAAAGGTATCCACGGAATTAACTAGGTGTTTATGGAAGAATAAATCACCAGGACGTGTAGAATTAACATGACTGAGATCAAAATACCTTCTCCACGTAGCAAAGTGGACAAACTACAGATCATCATGCACACCTGTGTTGAGATTTATGCAGCCTCTGTTTTAAAAAAAAAAAATACTCTGTCTTGGATGCCTTGATATATAATTTATCAGATTAAAGGAGAGAGAGTAGGGAGTAAAGAGAGAGTAGGGAGTATGTGTAGTAGAGCACACGTAGGCGCTGAATTTGGAAGAGTGGACAGTGTGATGCTGGGGGTTAGGGACGGTAAACTCGCCTGTAGGCACTGAAGGATGTGAGTTGATAGTCTGATGTTGAGGACGTTGAACTCACCTGAAGGCGCTGAAAGGCGGAGAGTTGAGAGTGTGAGGCAGCGGGTTGAGGACATACTTGTGGCCGTCGATGTAGGTGACCTCGACGGTGTTTGGACGCTCCCTTCACCCACCACAACCAACCCAAGAAAATGAAAGGTTTCAAAATTAAGATTTTGATTTGTAAGCCTAATATAAAATGTAATTGTTTTAATAAACAAATTAATACATTAAATAGTTTAACTAAAACGGAAGTAAGTCGTTTTATTGGGGGAAACGAAGCCTGTGTGAATATGTATACTTTAGGCTTGCTTCAAGGTATCTCCAAGGTCGAACTACTGAACACCTTCCTCCCAGGATGAACTCTCAATGTGTCTAACTCCCGGGTACCTGTTTACTACTACTTGAACAGGAGCATCAAGTGAAAGGAATTATGCCTAAACATAAATAAATATATTTGTATTAGGTAAAAGTACATACATATTTAGTTACAAGTAGAATGTTGGATTTCTAGTTAGAGGTAGTATATGAAGACACTAACATGCACAACGTTTCAGGCATTAAAAATTTTAATTGACCAGCTATTCCGGACACCCTTAGCTGAGTGCTAACATTTGTAAACCGGAAACTGGTTAATGGCCTACACCATCCTTGCACACATCTAGTTTCAATGTTATTCTTCCTGAATTGAATTCTTATTGGCCATTGCCTCTATATTTGTAATTTCACTTGTTATACGCTTAATTTATTCCACCTGTTTGTTTACCTCATACCACACTCTTTGTTGCACCCCCAATGGTCCACCTTGGTGCCCCCACCATTTTTAAATTATTTCTGCTCCTCTGGCCCCTAACACACTGCTGGTTGTCCAGGGCTAGTGAATATACTTCGTTGGGATATGACACAACCGTGCAGTGGTAAAACACTCACTCCGCGCTTCGCGAGCAATTTGGCCTGGGTTCGAGTCCTGGCCAGGAAGAATTGACTAGGTGCCATTCCTAAACTATATGCCTTTGTTCACCCAGCAGTGAATGGGGTACCTAGATGTTAAAGGATTTGGCGGGTTGTATTCCAGGGAAAATTAAGATTGAGGATCTGCCCTAAATGCTTTGCATGCGAGTGGATTTACAAGAATGTAATAACTCTTGTAAAGACAGTCCCCGTGGCATAGTGGTAAGACACTCGCTTGGCGTTTTGCGAGCGTTTTGGCCTGGGTTCGTAACCTGGCCAGGGAGGATTTACTGGGTGTCAATCCTTAACTGTAGCCTCTGTTTACCCAACAGTAAAATGGGTACCTGGTTAAACTATTTGGCGGGGTCGTATTCTTGGGAAAATTAGAATTAATGACTTCACTGAAATGCTACGTGTGGTTGTGGCTGTACAAGAATGTTAGAATTCTTGTAAATATAAATAAATAAATAAAATTTAAATAAAATAAAAACTCTTGTATATATAAATAAAAAATATTTGTTTCAGCCAGATATTAAACCAGAGATCCTCAGTTGTGGGTGGAAAACATATCCAATGTGTTGTTCACTCAAACTGACATGTTGCTACAGGCGGTCCCGCACTCGTGCCACAAGTCACTAAACTATATATCTTGCGGGTTTTGGAGACTTTTGTTTATGTCTCCACACAGTACTGAGTGGTGCTGACCTTTGTTACACCTGCTACAGGTGCGTACTTGGGTCTCACAGGTTCTCATGTCATGTAATCGTAGGCACCTTGTGCATTTGTGCAACTCCTTGAGTCGTTTGACCCCTTGTTGCACCATCAGGATAATTTGGAAAGTGATATATGGAATGTTCTTCATTACAGAATAAACATGTCATCCAGCCTACAGCACGTTTGGGAGTCACTGCCGTGGGTGCTACAGTAACTGTAGGTTTGGAGGGACCCCACTGCATAGGCGCCCACACATCCAGATTTCCACTTTGTAGTTGAGGTGGATGATTTGGGTTTGTAGTAGGAGTAATGGTTGTACCCTTTGGTTTCATTGACTTCAAAGTGGATGACTATTCAATGGGATTGATTTTATTATGTGCTTTCATTCTATTTATAGTCATTCTCATCCCCTCGAAGATTTCATCGTGAGAGATAATGTCAGTCTTATAATGAGAGCTGATTTCAGCTAGGACATCTCGAGGAAGCATCCCTTGGATATCTAGCTTTAATGACCATTCGGAAGCCTGTACATCTATCTGCTTTGGTGCCAAGGGCTTTCACGAATGACTCCACCTCTAACCTGAAGTCTTGAAGGAAATCTGGTCGGCTGGTAGGTGTCTTTAAATCCACCAATTGATAGTAAAGATTAGCTATACAGTACTATGTTCTTTGTTGTGATAGTTGGCCATTATCAACTGTAACGCCACATCATAATTGTCCTTATCAAGGGACAGATTGCCTATGACCTTCTTGGCCTCCTCTTTGAGGAGGCTTTGAAGGTATGTAAACTACGTCACCTTTGGTATGGTTGTCTTAGAATTGGCATGAGTGTCAAAAGACAACCAGAAAGTATCCCAATTTGCCTCGTCCAGTCCAGCAAAGGTTGGTAAGTCTAGAGGTGGTAATCGTGCCTCTGACTGTGCTGAAATGGATAGGGACACTTATTATTATAAGACTGTGCTGCCTTATGTACATCTAGTATGTTTAGTAAAGGCTCCAACCTGGCATGAATGTCATCCTCACACATGGCCAGGTCAGACATGATTTGCTCCATATCGTAAGTTGTTGTTTCACTGGCATGGAGCTCATTTTGGTAAAATTCAATCATTCGTTTCACTTGATCGAATTTGTTATCAATCACCCTTAAGAAGATTTCAAGCAGGTGATAATCAACTGAAGACTCTTGTAACAAATTCTCACATTTACTGAGTTGTCTTGTCAGGTGACCCTTAAGTGCTGCTAAAGAATGTTTTGTCTTCTATGGATCAGCCATGGTGGCTGATTGGTTGAGTTTGGTTGACCCCATAACCTCTAAGTGGAGATACCACGGTATTTGCTCATAGTAGTGAGCAATAATTAGTAATAATAACCTAGGGTTAAATTTTCTATCACTAGGCTATAATCCTACCTCTATGGAGGTTGGCACATTAACATGCTAAATTTAGATAATCACTCACAATACTTCGAGATGTAATCAGTGTCACTGTAGGAGTTCTTCAGGTTAGCTCATCCTTATTACTGTTAGATGGTTTAACAACACTTATTAACACTCAAAGGTGAAATAATTATAGGCAAATATAAATTAATATGGTATATGATAATATAATGTAAGTAAATTGATTATATATACAACACAACTCGTGCTGTTATTGGTACCACCATATATAACGGTCTTCACAATATTTAAATGGTGCTAGGTTGTTCAATATTTAGTTCAACACTAGACAAGTTTAATATCCTACCGTAATGCGGGTTGGTACAATTAATTTAATGAGACGAGGTTGATCATTGTTGAGTTCAACACTAGCCTAATAATATCCTACTCTAATGCAGATTGGCAACTAATAAGATAAATATAATATTGTGTAATAGAGACAAAGGTGCAATATATTATATTTGTTTTTATTTTATGTTAAATGTTTCTGTCACTTAAGAGAAATATATACATTTATGTTTAGAAGCCTCTCATCAACCTCTTGTGATAGTGTTAATTTTTTATTAGCCACATACGCTTGAGATTCTCGTGAGAGGTGTACTCTGTCTGGAGATAAGTTCACATGGAATGGAAGAGCAGTAAAGTGGGTGTAGGTGGCACCCAGACATACTTCTCTAAGATGGTATTAATATTCTTAACTGTACGTATAAAACTCAGTACTCACTCCCAACGGTTATTTTCCGGTGCTTAGTGTGGCTCTATAAGAGTAAACACAACAGTTGAATTGTTTGCTTTAAAGGAGTTAATTATACTCCTAAGGTTATTAATATTCTCAGTCGGGTTATATGATGGGTGTATATCATTGCCACCTAGAAATATAATTGTTAAGTGATGAGACCAATCAAGACCTGCTGTTAAAATTGAGTTATTATAGAAATTATGAGCCATAGCTCCTGGTGACTTGAATATTCTTACCTCAACTTCCGGTATAGTAGCAAGTTGTCTAGATACTTGACTATGTCCTACAGTTGCTACATTGAACATCAGGCCTATTGGTTTTATGTTCCAGCAGTAGTCTTATATACTGTTATTTAATTTAATGTTATTAATTTATTAGTGACCGTTCAGGAAATTAAACACCACAAATTTAGTCGATAAACTCTGGAAACGTATCCACAATTTGGTTGGATTTAATTTATGCTTTAACACTCTACAGATAAAACACTCCACGAAGTTGGAGGATAAACTCTGCCAAAGCATGGCAATAATTTTAGTGATATATTCTACTCCATGAATTTAGTTTATTGCACATAATTTAGTTCCTTATTTCACCTGTACTGAGGTCTGCAACTATAATGGTGCTTAATTACTGCACTACACTGCGCAATGTGCTGGTAGGCGCTGGACGGGTGGTGCGCAACGCGCCTCAGGGATCTTATAGGTATAGAGTATGATTCAAAACTCCCGCGGCTACATGGGGTTCACATCAGCTTCCTCAGGGCTCTTGTAAACAGACGCCATTTTTTTTTAAATCATGGGCAACATTCCCAGGTGTGAGAGCTTCAGTACTGAGTGAGCAACCAAGGCTGGCACACGCAGCATGAGCTCACAGCATTGCTGTTAAGCTTATGACCACAGCATCACCTAATAATGTCAAAATATATATGTAACTGGTATTATTTAGCCATGATAGTATTATGGAAGAGCCAGAGAGTGATAATGACTGTGTACAATGTTCAAATATCAGAGAATCAATACTGTTCACGATGTTCACAGCGCTAGCCATAGCACCAAAGCATTATTTAGTCCATCTAGGAATTTTCAAACGACTTCTTATTTACCTTTACAAAATAATCTTGTGGTCAATTATGCATTTACAGGATTTAGTGACCAGGATTGTGATAATAGCAGGAGTGTGGTGATAATTAGCACTGTGGGTAGTATTGTGGGAGGAGGAATTTTGATGAGGGAGGGAGGAATCGAGGTAGCGTCACTGTGTGTGGCAGCCACCCTTGTTTGGGCTCACCATACTAGCTTAGTGGTTCGCTATGGTGAACACATGTGTACATGGGTATATACAAAGTGTGTTTTATAGTGTAATAACAGCAACAGGAGTATACTGGGAGAAGCCATTTTGGTGAGGGAGGTGGCGTCGTACTGGTAGTGTCGTCTTCTGCTGTGTGACTTGTCATGCGGTTTATGGTGGCCACTATGCTGTTTGGACACAATACCAGCTTAGTTTTATAGTTATGGTGAATAAAACATGTAGATACTTATACATAACGTGTGTAAATCTATATAAATAAAAATGGAAATGTTTGTTTGTTCAAAATCGCTAATCTTCGAAAGTTCTTCACCGATTGCTCTGAAATTTTCACACAACGTTACATTCGCATCCGAGTGGGTTTTTACATACATTTTATATAGATGTCAGATATGTGACGGGAAAAAAATACGCTTCTCGGAAAAACTGTTTTTTCATGTAAGGGAAATCTTTGAAACCTCTTTACCGATTGCAATGAAATTTTGACAAAACGTTGCATTCAAATAGGGGGTGTTTTTATATACCTACGATATACATGCCTCACCTGTGACAGGAAAAACATGCTTTTTTTGAAAAACAGCTCCATATGTTGGATGTAAGGGCAACACACGCTATAATCTCCAAAAGTTCTTCACCAATTGCTTTGAAACTTTTACACAATGTTCCATTCGAATACGTGCATGTTTTTTTTTATACCTACTATATAGTTGCCACACCTGAGACAGGTAAGAACATGCTTTTTTGGAAAAACAGCGCCATCTGTTGCACATAAGAGCAACACATGCTATAGCTATACTAAATATGTTACGATTACATTTCAATGTTTCCGAATGCATCGATAAATTTAATTTTCATAGATTTAAATTTATTTTATTTTGATTTAATTATTTGTATGACATTACGTTGGACTTGAGCTGTGTTGTTTACTATACCGTTCATTTCATGAAAATAAGTATAGATGCCTCACCTGTGACAGGTAAAAAATGCTGTATTTGAAAAACACCATCATCTGTTTCATGTAAGAGCAACACATGGTATACTAAACATGCTGCAATTCCAATTCAATGTTTCTAATATCATGGTAATGGTGGGGAGAACGAGGCGGATGGGGGACTTGGGGAAGGTGGGGACGAGGGGACAGGGAATGGAGAATGGTGGGGAGGACGAAGTGACAGGGGAGTGGAGGATGGTGAGAAGGACGGGGGATGGGGGAGGGGGGTGATGGTTGGGGAGGACGAGGGGACAGTTAAGTGGGGGGAATGGTTAGGAGGACGAGGGGATGCTGGAGTGGGGGATGGTGAGGGGGACAAAGAGACGGGGAAGGGGAGGTAATGGTGACGAGGAGAGGGGGGAGTGGG
Source organism: Procambarus virginalis (assembly GCA_020271785.1). Lineage (NCBI taxonomy): Eukaryota > Metazoa > Arthropoda > Malacostraca > Decapoda > Cambaridae > Procambarus > Procambarus virginalis. The sequence goes on from WNGS01061674.1 coordinate 147,297, forward strand.
GAATGGTTGGGAGGACGAGGGGACGGGGGAGTGAGTAATGGTTGGGAGGACGAAAGAACGAGGATTGGTGGGGGAGGACTGGGAGACAGGGTAAGGTTGCTGTGGCCGGGAACAGCTAGTAGTGTAATAAAAACAATAGCAGTATGGTGGGAGGAGGAATGTTGGCGAGTAAGGTGTTGGGGAGTGAAGGAGGGCTGGCTGGGTGTGGCAGCTCACACTCGCAGAGATCAGAGTGTGTTAATCGTGAATGTAGATAGTGTGTGATAGTGTATAGTGTGTAAATATGTTGTAAATATACATAAATGAACATGAAACATTGGATATATGAGCAATATATGTGGCTACATTTGTGACGCATCTAACACAGTGTGTTGGGACAGTACAGATGTTCTACTGACATAATATTGTGTACGTGTTCATTATATATAGGAGTGGCAAGACAAATAAAACAAATGTATTTGGAAATGTACGCAAAAAATAAAAAAAAAATTATTTGCGGCCAATCACGCAGTCGCAGAGGCGCGACTACGTCTGTGACCTTCCCACAGAGTGACCACTAACTAGTGTGACCTTCCACCAGAGTGACCACTAACTAGTGTGACCTTCCCCCAGAGTAACCACTAACAAGTGTGACCTTCCCCCAGAGTGACCACTAACTAGTGTGACCTTCCACCAGAGTGACCACTAACTAGTGTGACCTTCCCCCAGAGTGACCACTAACTAGTGTGACCTTCCACCAGAGTGACGACTAACTAGTGTGACCTTCCCCAGAGTGACCACTAACAAGTGTGACCTTCCCCACAGTGACCACTAACAAGTGTGACCTTCCCCCACAGTGACCACTAACAAGTGTGACCTTCCCCCACAGTGACCACTAACAAGTGTGACCTTCCCACAGAGTGACCACTAAGAAGTGTGACCTTCCCACAGAGTGACCACTAAGAAGTGTGACCTTCCCCCACAGTGACCACTAACTAGTGTGACCTTCCCACAGAGTGACCACTAACTAGTGTGACCTTCCCCACAGTGACCACTAACAAGTGTGACCTTCCCCCACAGTGACCACTAACAAGTGTGACCTTCCCCACAGTGACCACTAACAAGTGTGACCTTCCCACAGAGTGACCACTAAGAAGTGTGACCTTCCCCCACAGTGACCACTAACTAGTGTGACCTTCCCACAGAGTGACCACTAACTAGTGTGACCTTCCCCCACAGTGACCACTAACAAGTGTGACCTTCCCCCACAGTGACCACTAACAAGTGTGACCTTCCCACAGAGTGACCACTAACAAGTGTGACCTTCCCACAGAGTGACCACTAACAAGTGTGACCTTCCCCCACAGTGACCACTAACAAGTGTGACCTTCCCCACAGTGACCACTAACAAGTGTGACCTTCCCCCACAGTGACCACTAACAAGTGTGACCTTCCCACAGAGTGACCACTAACAAGTGTGACCTTCCCCCACAGTGACCACTAACAAGTGTGACCTTCCCCCACAGTGACCACTAACAAGTGTGACCTTCCCCCACAGTGACCACTAACAAGTGTGACCTTCCCCCACAGTGACCACTAACAAGTGTGACCTTCCCCCACAGTGACCACTAACAAGTGTGACCTTCCCACAGAGTGACCACTAACAAGTGTGACCTTCCCCCACAGTGACCACTAACAAGTGTGACCTTCCCACAGAGTGACCACTAACAAGCATGACCTTCCCCCAGAGTGACCACTAACTAGTGTGACCTTCCCACAGAGTGACCACTAACGAGCGTGACCTTCCCCAACAGTGACCACTAACAAGTGTGACCTTCCCCCACAGTGACCACTAACAAGTGTGACCTTCCCCCACAGCGACCACTAACAAGTGTGACCTTCCCCCACAGTGACCACTAACAAGTGTGACCTTCCCCCATAGTGACCACTAACAAGTGTGACCTTCCCAAGAGTGACCACTAACTAGTGTGACCTTCCCACAGAGTGACCACTAACAAGTGTGACCTTCCCAAGAGTGACCACTAACTAGTGTGACCTTCCCACAGAGTGACCACTAACTAGTGTGACCTTCCCACAGAGTGACCACTAACTAGTGTGACCTTCCCACAGAGTGACCACTAACTAGCGTGACCTTTCCCAGAGTGACCACTAACAAGTGTGACCTTCCCCCACAGTGACCACTAACAAGTGTGACCTTCCCACAGAGTGACCACTAACAAGTGTGACCTTCCCCACAGTGACCACTAACAAGTGTGACCTTCCCACAGAGTGACCACTAACAAGTGTGACCTTCCCACAGAGTGACCACTAACAAGCATGACCTTCCCCCAGAGTGACCACTAACTAGTGTGACCTTCCCACAGAGTGACCACTAACTAGTGTGACCTTCCCACAGAGTGACCACTAACTAGTGTGACCTTCCCCCACAGTGACCACTAACAAGTGTGACCTTCCCACAGAGTGACCACTAACTAGTGTGACCTTCCCACAGAGTGACCACTAACTAGTGTGACCATCCCACAGAGTGACCACTAACAAGCATGACCTTCCCACAGAGTGACCACTAACAAGTGTGACCTTCCCACAGAGTGACCACTAACAAGCGTGACCTTCCCACAGAGTGACCACTAACAAGTGTGACCTTCCCACAGAGTGACCACTAACAAGTGTGACCTTCCCACAGAGTGACCACTAACAAGCGTGACCTTCCCACAGAGTGACCACTAACAAGTGTGACCTTCCACCAGAGTGACCACTAACAAGCGTGACCTTCCACCAGAGTGACCACTAACAAGTGTGACCTTCCCACAGAGTGACCACTACTAAGCGTGACCTTCCCACAGAGTGACCACTAACAAGTGTGACCTTCCCACAGAGTGACCACTAACAAGCGTGACCTTCCCACAGAGTTACCACTAACAAGTGTGACCTTCCACCAGAGTGACCACTAACTAGTGTGACCTTCCCACAGAGTGACCACTAACAAGTGTGACCTTCCCACAGAGTGACCACTAACAAGTGTGACCTTCCACCAGAGTGACCACTAACAAGCGTGACCTTCCACCAGAGTGACCACTAACAAGTGTGACCTTCCCACAGAGTGACCACTACTAAGCGTGACCTTCCCACAGAGTGACCACTAACAAGTGTGACCTTCCACCAGAGTGACCACTAACAAGTGTGACCTTCCCACAGAGTGACCACTAATAAGCGTGACCTTCCCACAGAGTGACCACTAACAAGCGTGACCTTCCACCAGAGTGACCACTAACAAGCGTGACCTTCCACCAGAGTGACCACTAACAAGTGTGACCTTCCCACAGAGTGACCACTAATAAGCGTGACCTTCCCACAGAGTGACCACTAACAAGCGTGACCTTCCACAGAGTGAACACTAACAAGCGTGACCTTCCACCAGAGTGACCACTAACAAGTGTGACCTTCCACCAGAGTGACCACTAACAAGTGTGACCTTCCCACAGAGTGACCACTAACAAGTGTGACCTTCCCACAGAGTGACCACTAACAAGCGTGACCTTCCACCAGAGTGACCACTAACAAGTGTGACCTTCCACCAGAGTGACCACTAACAAGTGTGACCTTCCCACAGAGTGACCACTAACAAGCGTGACCTTCCAACAGAGTGACCACTAACAAGCGTGACCTTCCCCCAGAGTGACCACTAACAAGTGACCTTCCACAGAGTGACCACTAACAAGTGTGACCTTCCCACAGAGTGACCACTAACTAGTGTGACCTTCCCACAGAGTGACCACTAACAAGTGTGACCTTCCCACAGAGTGACCACTAACAAGTGTGACCTTCCCACAGAGTGACCACTAACAAGTGTGACCTTCCACCAGAGTGACCACTAACTAGTGTGACCTTCCCACAGAGTGACCACTAACTAGTGTGACCTTCCACCAGAGTGACCACTAACTAGTGTGACCTTCCCACAGTGACCACTAACTAGTGTGACCTTCCACCAGAGTGACCACTAACAAGTGTGACCTTCCCACAGAGTGACCACTAACTAGTGTGACCTTCCACCAGAGTGACCACTAACAAGTGTGACCTTCCCACAGAGTGACCACTAACTAGTGTGACCTTCCACCAGAGTGACCACTAACAAGTGTGACCTTCCCACAGTGACCACTAACAAGTGTGACCTTCCACCAGAGTGACCACTAACAAGCGTGACCTTCCCCCAGAGTGACCACTAACTAGTGTGACCTTCCCACAGAGTGACCACTAACAAGTGTGACCTTCCCACAGAGTGACCACTAACAAGTGTGACCTTCCCACAAAGTGACCACTAACTAGTGTGACCTTCCCACAGAGTGACCACTAACAAGTGTGACCTTCCCACAGAGTGACCACTAACAAGTGTGACCTTCCCACAGAGTGACCACTAACAAGCGTGACCTTCCCACACAGTGACCACTAACAAGCGTGACCTTCCCACACAGTGACCACTAACAAGAGTGACCTTCCCACAGAGTGACCACTAACAAGCGTGACCTTCCCACAGAGTGACCACTAACAAGCGTGACCTTCCCACACAGTGACCACTAACAAGTGTGACCTTCCCACAGAGTGACCACTAACAAGCGTGACCTCCCACAGTGACCACTAACAAAAGTGACCTTCCCCCAGAGTGACCACTAACAAGTGTGACCTTCCCACAGAGTGACCACTAACTAGTGTGACCTTCCACCAGAGTGACCACTAACAAGTGTGACCTTCCCACACAGTGACCACTAACAAGAGTGACCTTCCCACAGAGTGACCACTAACAAGCGTGACCTTCCCACAGAGTGACCACTAACAAGTGTGACCTTCCCACAGAGTGACCACTAACAAGTGTGACCTTCCCACAGTGACCACTAACAAGTGTGACCTTCCCACAGAGTGACCACTAACAAGTGTGACCTTCCACATAGTGACCACTAACTAGTGTGACCTTCCCACAGAGTGACCACTAACAAGTGTGACCTTCCCACAGAGTGACCACTAACTAGTGTGACCTTCCCCAGAGTGACCACTAACAAGTGTGACCTTCCCACAGAGTGACCACTAACAAGTGTGACCTTCCCACAGAGTGACCACTAACTAGTGTGACCTTCCCACAGAGTGACCACTAACAAGTGTGACCTTCCCACAGAGTGACCACTAACTAGTGTGACCTTCCACAGAGTGACCACTAACAAGTGTGACCTTCCCACAGAGTGACCACTAACTAGTGTGACCTTCCACCAGAGTGACCACTAACAAGTGTGACCTTCCCACAGAGTGACCACTAACTAGTGTGACCTTCCACCAGAGTGACCACTAACAAGTGTGACCTTCCCACACAGTGACCACTAACAAGTGTGACCTTCCCACAGAGTGACCACTAACAAGTGTGACCTTCCCACAGAGTGACCACTAACAAGTGTGACCTTCCCACAGAGTGACCACTAACAAGTGTGACCTTCCCACAGAGTGACCACTAACAAGTGTGACCTTCCCACAGAGTGACCACTAACAAGTGTGACCTTCCCACAGAGTGACCACTAACTAGTGTGACCTTCTCACATAGTGACCACTAACAAGTGTGACCTTCCCACAGAGTGACCACTAACAAGTGTGACCTTCCCACAGAGTGACCACTAACAAGCGTGACCTTCCCACAGAGTGACCACTAACAAGTGTGACCTTCCCACAGAGTGACCACTAACAAGTGTGACCTTCCCACAGAGTGACCACTAACTAGTGTGACCTTCTCACATAGTGACCACTAACAAGTGTGACCTTCCCACAGAGTGACCACTAACAAGTGTGACCTTCCCACAGAGTGACCACTAACTAGTGTGACCTTCTCACATAGTGACCACTAACAAGTGTGACCTTCCTACAGAGTGACCACTAACTAGTATGACCTTCCCACAGAGCGACCACTAACAAGTGTGACCTTCCCACAGAGTGACCACTAACAAGTGTGACCTTCCCACAGAGTGACCACTAACAAGTGTGACCTTCCCACAGAGTGACCACTAACAAGTGTGACCTTCCCACAGAGCGACCACTAACAAGTGTGACCTTCCCACAGAGTGACCACTAACAAGTGTGACCTTCCCACAGAGTGACCACTAACAAGTGTGACCTTCCCACAGAGTGACCACTAACAAGTGTGACCTTCCCCCAGAGTGACCACTAACTAGTGTGACCTTCCCACAGAGCGACCACTAACAAGTGTGACCTTCCCACAGAGTGACCACTAACTAGTGTGACCTTCCCACAGAGCGACCACTAACAAGTGTGACCTTCCCACAGAATGACCACTAACTAGTGTGACCTTCTCACATAGTGACCACTAACAAGTGTGACCTTCCCGCAGAGTGACCACTAACTAGTATGACCTTCCCCAGTGACCACTAACTAGTGTGACCTTCCCACAGAGCGACCACTAACAAGTGTGACCTTCCCACAGAGTGACCACTAACAAGTGTGACCTTCCCACAGAGTGACCACTAACAAGTGTGACCTTCCCACAGAGTGACCACTAACTAGTGTGACCTTCCCCCAGTGACCACTAACAAGCGTGACCTTCCCACAGAGTGACCACTAACAAGCATGACCTTCCCACAGAGTGACCACTAACAAGCATGACCTTCCCCCAGAGTGACCACTAACAAGTGTGACCTTCCCACAGAGTGACCACTAACAAGTGTGACCTTCCCCAGAGTGACCACTAACAAGTGTGACCTTCCCCCAGAGTGACCAATAACAAGCGTGACCTTCCCCCAGAGTGACCAATAACAAGCGTGACCTTCCCCCAGTGACCACTAACAAGCATGACCTTCCCCCAGAGTGACCACTAACAAGCATGACCTTCCCACAGAGTGACCAATAACAAGCGTGACCTTCCCACAGAGTGACCACTAACAAGCATGACCTTCCCACAGAGTGACCACTAACAAGCGTGACCTTCCCACAGAGTGACCACTAACAAGTGTGACCTTCCCACAGAGTGACCACTAACAAGCGTGACCTTCCCACAGAGTGACCACTAACAAGCGTGACCTTCCCCCTGAGTGACCACTAACAAGTGTGACCTTCCCCCAGAGTGACCACTAACAAGCATGACCTTCCCACACAGTGACCACTAACAAGTGTGACCTTCCCACACAGTGACCACTAACAAGCGTGACCTTCCCACACAGTGACCACTAACAACCATGACCTTCCCACAGAGGGACCACTAACAAGTGCGACCTTCCCCAGAGTGACCACTAACTAGTGTGACCTTCCCCCAGAGTGACCACTTACTAGTGTGACTCCTCCCTCCTGCTGCGCGTCCAGAAACGCTTGTTTTTTTATTTCAGGAGAAATAGTTTTATTTAGTATTTTTGATTACTAATAATTCTGTTTGTTACAGGGGAGCATTTGTGTATTTTTTTAAACGATCTTAATCAAGAGAAGCGCTGCTTCAGAGCCTCATACCATTTACAAATGTTGTTGTAGGAGCTGTAACGTTCTAAACCCTCTAAGCCAGGATGACGACCCCTGACGTATGATTACGACATCATAGTGGAAGACATCGTTACTCCGTGTTGTTATCTTGGCCATTGGACATCTTGTTGTGGGCCATTTGAGCTCAATGTAGGCCCATTGCAAGTGCAAGGTGTAATTGCAGGTCTCTGTGAGAACCCAGTCATTACAACATCTTTTGCTATACTATAGGAGCTCACCCCTTTCAAAATTACTATCCTTCCCTTCTCACGCAAAAATATGATTAAAGGTTGGCCCCTGATATGTTATGAGGCAAATGTTCATGTTCATGTTCCCTCTCACGATTAAAATATTTCCACTGGTGGTTGGCAACACTCCACTGGTGCCGCTGGGAGTGCAGTTGTGGGGACAGCCGATGATGGCTATCACCGGACCTTTACTCTTCAAACAGAATTGTCTGCCTTACCTTTCGAACTCAAACAAATGTAAGTATCCAAAGATGATACACAAATTGTGACTATCATTCTTGATTGCACTTAACTCCTCAAGACATAAATATAACATGCTTGTGTCTGAAGCAAGGCTCAAATATAATATAATGATATCCCATGGATCCTCTAACATATTGGCCTCGGAATGCATGATGAAACTGACGATTTAACCAAAGCATGTGATCTTAAAGAGGAAGTTGACTACCACTTTGGATCGCCTTTCAGCAGCCTGATGACAGTAATATACAGAGAACTGTGACAAAATTTACCAGACCTAAGACAGTGAAATTAACACTAGTTATTCTGTCCATCATCATACTGATGTGCACGAGAAGTCACTAATCTCCGAGTTATCCAATAAAGGTCAGCAGACCTCTGGACGTTACTAGTGCTAGGCTGGCGCAGTTACACGTACCATCTGCTGAAGTAGATCTGACCAAATATTTATTTGTATTTGTTTATTTACGTATACAAGAGTTCTTACATTCTTGTAGAGCCACTAGCATGCATAGCGTTTCCGGCAAGTCCTTAATGCTAATGTTCCCCGGAATACGACCCGCCAAATCGTTTAACAACCAGATTTTACTGTTGGGTAAACAGAGGCTATAGTTTAGGATTGACGCCCAGTAAATCCTCCCAGGCCAGGATACGAAGGCCAAAGGCCAAAGCCCAGGCCAAAGCGCTCGCGAAATGCCAGGCGAGTGTCTTACTATTTCGCGACGGGGCTGCGTGGCGAAGTCCCCGTGGTGACAAAAATGTAAACCCTGTCCTATTCACGTACTTTACTTGACTATGCAATTACATGTGAAGACTTCAAGAATTTAGAAATAATACTTCCATCCCAAATGCTCAGGAAATGTACAACTATTCCGTTCAAAATGAAGTGCTACATGAAGACTTTCCACCGCCGCTTACTGGATGGGTGTGCGGTGCATGATAGGCAAAACAAATAATGTGTAACTAGCTCACTACAACTGTAAATTGCCTTGTTTAGAGATTGGCGCAGTCCAGTTCTTTGACACTGACACCTTTCTGCCAACAACAGAATGAGAGAGGGGTTTATAATGCACCAACTACGCAACTACAACTCTCACTCATTGTGAACAGGGGTGCACTTACGCTCAACCACAGGATGGGTTTGGGGTTCACTACAGCTCAGTGGATGGGTATGGGGTTCACTACAGCTCTCAGAATAGGTATGGGGTTCACTACAGCTCACAGGATGGGTATGGGGTTCACTACAGCTCACAGGATGGGTAAGGGGTTCACTATAGCTCATAATATGGGGTATGGGGTTCACTATTGCTCATTGGATGGGTATGGGTTCACAACAGCTCAGTGGATGGGTATAGGGTTCACTACAGCTCACAGATGGGTATGGGGTTCAATACAGCTCACAGGATGGGTAAGGGGTTCACTATAGCTCATAATATGGGGTATGGGGTTCACTATTGCTCATTGGATGGGTATGGGTTCACAACAGCTCAGAGGATGGGTATGGGGTTCACAACAGCTCACAAGATGGAGATTTTACAGCATCACGTAACTAGCTATTGACACGCTACGTAAGCCTTCATATAGTCAGGGCAGCTGCATATATGGCCATGTAGTAAATTGTGTTAGTATACAACGTAGAATAGTTACTCGTCAGGCTTGGAGAGGTGGACGAGGAAGGTGGTGGTGTTGACGCGGAGGCCTAGCGTCTCCCACACGCTCTCCACGAAGGTACCCAGCAGCGGCTTGGGCGTCTCTGACAACTTCCTGGGAAGAGGGGAATATTGATGTGTAAGTAACTAAATGAACCATGTTGCCCTGAATCTTCAGTTCCTGTTCAACATATCCAGTTATCCATCTACACCATCTCGTTCCCCTTCAGTTTGTCATCCACTACTTTCTCCATACATCCCTCTCTCCCTCCATTGATCCCTCTCCCTCTCTCCCTCTCTCCCTCTCTCCCTCCCCTAGCTCCCTCCATCGCTCCCTCCCAACTATGTCCCAGTTAACTGCTACATCCTCCCCCCACATGTCTGCGCCACTCTCCTCCACAACAACCACACCGGCCCATGCCGCACACCGCAGTAATCTCCAGGAAATGAGCAGAGGCTGGACATTAGTTACATTAAATCTACACTGATACATCTGCAGCTCTAGGACTGGCAGAGCATGTACTGTACTTAAGACTAATGCATTTTAAAACGAACTACAAGCAAGGATTGAGAACCATATATCCTCAACGCAAGCTGAGCTCACTGCCATTGTTATGGTATTAAGATACTCATAGGTAATCACAACGGAACACTGATCTGCACTGATTCAAGAGCTTCACTATAAAGTCTTTTAAAAAATAGGCAGAAACATAAAATAAACAGAAAACATAATAAAACATAAACGAGAGACGGTAGTTGAAATTAAGAGAACTGTGAAAATTTTAATTAATCAGCAAAAGATGATCAAGTTCCTGCAGACTCCCTCTCACGTTGAAATCCGTGTAAATGAACGAACAGATGTGGCTACTGCCGAGAGTGCTACAGTAGATTATATTAAATACTTCATATCCAAGACTCTTCAGCAAATCAGAAAAATCAGTAGGCAACAACACCATGAAAAAGTAATTGATCAGAAGGACAATTCAGTGAACCTGAGGTTGTCCGCCGACAACCTCAGTCATCATAGAGGAAAATGAGGTGGTCGAATGTGGGAATGCGTAATAGCTGGAACATTCGCCTTAGATACAAGTAACCATTAAGATTCGGGTTGGAAACTTCAGTAGAGTTGCAGAATTTGTCACGAGGGAAATGAATATCGCTTGGACCACTACCTGAGATTGGTCCAAGACATTTATAATGTTCATCCAAGAGACATTATAAATTTTGTTGTTGTTGGACTTAGGGGCTATGAGGGCATGAGTGTCTGACGTGCCCCGACGTTACCATGTAGGTTGAAACACAAACTTTTGTGGCTGTATACACATCGTCTGTCTGCGGAAAAGTACCGTGCCTTAGGCAGATGGGAGGCGAGTGGCTAGTAACACCTCAAACAGAAAACCGAGGCAGATCAAGCTCTTATTCAACACCCAGAGACCCCAGATGACATGGCATCAAGTATCCTGTGAACGAACAAAGTAGAGTAGTAGAGAGAATGCAGACGTAGACCGACCTCTCAGCACTACGATGCAACATTTCAGCATTGCAAGGTATGACTTTGCAGCGTTGCAAGTTTTCACTTTGTAATGTTGTCAGCAACAGACATTAAGCTTAAGTAAGATGTAGAGATTTGCAGTTGGTGCAGGTAAGGCAAGGGTCGGGAGCCCCGTGATTGTGGTCACCGGCGTGAGTGATCTTTATGAAAATTGTGAGGAGATGTAGAATCTCCTCAGCTAGTTTTCCTAGTTTCTAGAATAGGCTAGTCGCTCTAGGGACTCTAGAAACTGAAGCTTTCAAATTTACATATACTTGTTGGGTGTCATATGAAAGCTTATGTTAAATGCTGGCAGTTAAAACTAATGAGAGGTCTGTGATTGCTCTGTAGAGAGAATTACAGCAAAATTTGCCTGTTCTGAAACAGAGAGGGTAGTATAACAAAAACCGTTAGAGGTGGAGGGGGGACAGTGGGCGAACGCTGCCTCCCCCCCACCAAGGGAGACGTTGTGACGTTGTGTTAGGCCTCACCCTCCTTGTGACGTCACGCCACGCCACAGGCGAGGGGCACGTTTGATTGGTCTAGGCACCCCTACTCCTATGCCGAGTTTTGGCGCGAAAAGCTGTCATTGGAAGCGGCATCAGGACCAGTGCCGGCTTCCTGCTGATTGGTCAAGACAAGGTAGGGGGGAGAAATATGGGCATGTGAGCCTCTCTAGCCGCCAGAGAGTTTAGTTTGAATTGGGCAGCCAGGGTGAGTAGTGTCTAGGTGGGGGGTGGCGGGCCTGCCACCCCACCACCGTTATCGCTCCTGTCGTTCTGTTTACTCATATTGCATGGCACTCCACCACCCTGGGTGTGTCGAAGCCCAAAATTGCGAGAAACTGGGACTTGGACTTTGAATTGCGCCCGACGTCGTCCATGGGGAGGTGACGCCGGCCAGTGTCACTCCTGTAACCCCCGTGTAAGAGCGAGTCATGCTCTGGTATGATGGGGTTGTTAGTGATTCCCCATCCAAGTGTGTATGGCACGCGGCCACCCAGGCCGCCCTCTGGCCACCCAGGCCGCCCTCTGCCACCCGCGGCCGCCAGTCACCCACCATGCGGCCCGGGCGGCCCGGCCCCCCCCGGGCCACCCACCTTACACCGCGCGCGAGCTGCTCGGGTGGGGTGGGGTGGGGTGCTGTGACGTCACGCCACCCGTGGCCACCTCCTGAAGGCCACGCAGTGGCCACATGTTGGCCACCACCTTTGGCCCCCCTTGGCCACATTCCCAGGACAGCCTAGGCCACATCTTGTCGACGCACGAGGAGCAAGCTAAGTGTTGACAGCCAGGTGGTAAGGACCTGGGAAATGAGGAAATGTGTGGACGGAAACGTGAGTACTTTATCGTGTAACTCAGGGTCTCAGTTATATGAGAATAAGTGAAAAGTTGTGTGAGCCCCTAGCCCGGCCAGGCTAGGGAAGTAGCTGAGACGCCCGTCTGTGGCATGCCCAGGTGACTGTGGGGCAGTACCTGGAGAGGGAAATTGTCACTGTAAATCAGTAGTGTTATAATTATATATCTGTAGATATATTGTTGTGTGTAGACTGACTGGAGTTTGGGACCAGTCAGTGTAGAGAATCATCATATAATGATCCAGTCTGGCGATTCTGTATAATCGTCCAGCCTTGGTTAGTGCCATATGTACCTCATTATGTAATTAGGCCAGGTTAGAGTTAATTAAGCAGGCCCGTGGGGCAGGGTTATTAGTGGATATCCTGAGGTCTGTATATTCCTGGTGATTAATTACATTGTTTATGGAAGGCATTNTCCAGGGAAAATTAAGATTGAGGATCTGCCCTAAATGCTTGCATGCGAGTGGATTTACAAGAATGTAATAACTCTTGTAAAGACAGTCCCCGTGGCATAGTGGTAAGACACTCGCTTGGCGTTTTGCGAGCGTTTTGGCCTGGGTTCGTAACCTGGCCAGGGAGGATTTACTGGGTGTCAATCCTTAACTGTAGCCTCTGTTTACCCAACAGTAAAATGGGTACCTGGTTAAACTATTTGGCGGGGTCGTATTCTTGGGAAAATTAGAATTAATGACTTCACTGAAATGCTACGTGTGGTTGTGGCTGTACAAGAATGTTAGAATTCTTGTAAATATAAATAAATAAATAAAATTTAAATAAAATAAAAACTCTTGTATATATAAATAAAAAATTTTGTTTCAGCCAGATATTAAACCAGAGATCCTCAGTTGTGGGTGGAAAACATATCCAATGTGTTGTTCACTCAAACTGACATGTTGCTACAGGCGGTCCCGCACTCGTGCCACAAGTCACTAAACTATATATCTTGCGGGTTTTGGAGACTTTTGTTTATGTCTCCACACAGTACTGAGTGGTGCTGACCTTTGTTACACCTGCTACAGGTGCGTACTTGGGTCTCACAGGTTCTCATGTCATGTAATCGTAGGCACCTTGTGCATTTGTGCAACTCCTTGAGTCGTTTGACCCCTTGTTGCACCATCAGGATAATTTGGAAAGTGATATATGGAATGTTCTTCATTACAGAATAAACATGTCATCCAGCCTACAGCACGTTTGGGAGTCACTGCCGTGGGTGCTACAGTAACTGTAGGTTGGAGGGACCCCACTGCATAGGCGCCCACACATCCAGATTTCCACTTTGTAGTTGAGGTGGATGATTTGGGTTGTAGTAGGAGTAATGGTTGTACCCTTTGGTTTCATTGACTTCAAAGTGGATGACTATTCATGGGATTGATTTTATTATGTGCTTTCATTCTATTTATAGTCATTCTCATCCCCTCGAAGATTTCATCGTGAGAGATAATGTCAGTCTTATAATGAGAGCTGATTTCAGCTAGGACATCTCGAGGAAGCATCCCTTGGATATCTAGCTTTAATGACCATTCGGAAGCCTGTACATCTATCTGCTTTGGTGCCAAGGGCTTTCACGAATGACTCCACCTCTAACCTGAAGTCTTGAAGGAAGTCTGGTCGGCTGGTAGGTGTCTTTAAATCCACCAATTGATAGTAAAGATTAGCTATACAGTACTATGTTCTTTGTTGTGATAGTTGTCCATTATCAACTGTAACGCCACATCATAATTGTCCTTATCAAGGGACAGATTGCCTATGACCTTCTTGGCCTCCTCTTTGAGGAGGCTTTGAAGGTATGTAAACTACGTCACCTTTGGTATGGTTGTCTTAGAATTGGCATGAGTGTCAAAAGACAACCAGAAAGTATCCCAATTTGCCTCGTCCAGTCCAGCAAAGGTTGGTAAGTCTAGAGGTGGTAATCGTGCCTCTGACTGTGCTGAAATGGATAGGGACACTTATTATTATAAGACTGTGCTGCCTTATGTACATCTAGTATGTTTAGTAAAGGCTCCAACCTGGCATGAATGTCATCCTCACACATGGCCAGGTCAGACATGATTTGCTCCATATCGTAAGTTGTTGTTTCACTGGCATGGAGCTCATTTTGGTAAAATTCAATCATTCATTTCACTTGATCGAATTTGTTATCTATCACCCTTAAGAAGATTTCAAGCAGGTGATAATCAACTGAAGACTCCTGTAACAAATTCTCACATTTACTGAGTTGTCTTGTCAGGTGACCCTTAAGTGTTGCTAAAGAACGTTTTGTCTTCTATGGATCAGCCATGGTGGCTGATTGGTTGAGTTTGGTTGACCCCATAACCTCTAAGTGGAGATACCACGGTATTTGCTCATAGTAGTGAGCAATAATTAGTAATAATAACCTAGGGTTAAATTTTCTATCACTAGGCTATAATCCTACCTCTATGGAGGCTGGCACATTAACATGCTAAATTTAGATAATCACCCACAATACTTCGAGATGTAATCAGTGTCACTGTAGGAGTTCTTCAGGTTAGCTCATCCTTATTACTGTTAGATGGTTTAGCAACACTTCTTAACACTCAAAGGTGAAATGATTATAGGCAAATATAAATTAATATGGTATATGATAATATAATGAAAGTAAATTGATTATATATACAACACAACTCTTGCTGTTATTGGTACCACCATATATAACGGTCTTCACAATATTTAAATGGTGCTAGGTTGTTCAATATTTAGTTCAACACTAGACAAGTTTAATATCCTACCGTAATGTGGGTTGGTACAATTAATTTAATGAGACGAAGTTGATCATTGTTTAGTTCAACACTAGCCTAACAATATCGTACCCTAATGCAGATTGGCAACTAATAAGATAAATATATTATTGTGTAATAGAGACAAAGGTGTAATATATTATATTTGTTTTTATTTTATGTAAAATGTTTCCGTCACTTAAGAGAAATATATACATTTATGTTTAGAAGCCTCTCATCAACCTCTTGTGATAGTGTTAATTTTTTTATTAGCCACATACGCTTGAGATTCTCATGAGAGGTGTACTCCGTCTGGAGATAAGTTCACATGGAATGGAAGAGCAGTAAAGTGGGTGTAGGTGGCACCCAGACATACTTCTCTAAGATGGTATTAATATTCTTAACTGTACGTATAAAACTCAGTACTCACTCCCCAACGGTTATTTTCCGGTGCTTAGTATGGCTCTATAAGAGTAAACACAACAGTTGAATTGTTTGCTTTAAAGGAGTTAATTATACTCCTAAGGTTATTAATATTCTCAGTCGGGTTATATGATGGGTGTATATCATTGCCACCTAGAAATATAATTGTTAAGTTATGAGACCAATCAAGACCTGCTGTTAAAATTGAGTTATTATAGAAATTATGAGCCATAGCTCCTGGTGACTTGAATATTCTTACCTCAACTTCCGGTATAGTAGCAAGTTGTCTAGATACTTGACTATGTCCTACAGTTGCTACATTGAACATCAGGCCTATTGGTTTTATGTTCCAGCAGTAGTCTTATATACTGTTATTTAATTTAATGTTATTAATTTATTAGTGACCGTTCAGGAAATTAAACACCACAAATTTAGTCGATAAACTCTGGAAACGTATCCACAATTTGGTTGGATTTAATTTATGCTTTAACACTCTACAGATAAAACACTCCACGAAGTTGGAGGATAAACTCTGCCAAAGCATGGCAATAATTTTAGTGATATATTCTACTCCATGAATTTAGTTTATTGCACATAATTTAGTTCCTTATTTCACCTGTACTGAGGTCTGCAACTATAATGGTGCTTAATTACTGCACTACACTGCGCAATGTGCTGGTAGGTGCTGGCCGGGTGGTGCGCAACGCGCCTCAGGGATCTTATAGGTATAGAGTATGATTCAAAACTCCCGCGGCTACATAGGGTTCACATCAGCTTCCTCAGGGCTCTTGTAAACAGACGCCATTTTTTTTTAAATCATGGGCAACATTCCCAGGTGTGAGAGCTTCAGTACTGAGTGAGCAACCAAGGCTGTCACACGCAGCATGAGCTCACAGCATTGCTGTTAAGCTTATGACCACAGCATCACCTAATAATGTCAAAATATATATGTAACTGGTATTATTTAGCCATGATAGTATTACGGAAGAGCCAGAGAGTGATAATGACTGTGTACAATGTTCAAATATCAGAGAATCAATACTGTTCACGATGTTCACAGCGCTAGCCATAGCACCAAAGCATTATTTAGTCCATCTAGGAATTTTCAAATGACTTCTTATTTACCTTTACAAAATAATCTTGTGGTCAATTATGCATTTACAGGATTTAGTGACCAGGATTGTGATAATAGCAGGATTGTGGTGATAATTAGCACTGTGGGTAGTATTGTGGGAGGAGGAATTTTGGTGAGGGAGGGATGGAATCGAGGTAGCGTCACTGTGTGTGGCAGCCACTCTTGTTTGGGCTCACCATACTAGCTTAGTGGTTCGCTATGGTGAACACATATGTACATGGGTATATACAAAGTGTGTTTTATAGTGTAATAACAGCAACAGGAGTATGCTGGGAGGAGCCATTTTGGTGAGGGAGGTGGCATCGTACTTGTAGTGTCGTCTTCTACTGTGTGACTTGTCATGCAGTTTATGGTGGCCACTATGCTGTTTGGACACAATACCAGCTTAGTTTTATAGTTATGGTGAATAAAACATGTAGATACTTATACATAACGTGTGTAAATCTATATAAATAAAAATGGAAATGTTTGTTTGTTCTAAATCGCTAATCTTCGAAAGTTCTTCACCGATTGCTCTGAATTTTTCACACAACGTTACATTCACATCCGAGCGGGTTTTTACATACATTTTATATAGATGTCAGGTATGTGACGGGAAAATACACTTCTCGAAAAAACTGTGTTTTTCATGTGAGGGAAATCTTTCAAACCTCTTTACCGATTGCAATGAAATTTTGACAAAACGTTGCATTCGAATAGGGGCGTGTTTTTATATACCTACGGTATACATGCCTCACCTGTGACAGGAAAAACATGCTTTTTTTGAAAAACAGCTCCATATATTGGATGTAAGGGCAACACATGCTGTAATCTCCAAAAGTTCTTCACCAATTGCTTTGAAACTTTTACACAATGTTCCATTCGAATACGCGCATGTTTTTATATACCTACTATATAGTTGCCACACCTGAGACAGGTAAGAACATGCTTTTTTGGAAAAACAGCGCCATCTGTTGCACATAAGAGCAACACACGCTATACTAAATATGTTATGATTCTATTTCAATGTTTCCGATTGCATCGATAAATTTAATTTTCATAGATTTCAATTTATTTTCATTTTGATTTAATTATTTTGTATGACATTACGTTGGACTTGAGCTGTGTTGTTCACTATACCATTCATTTCATGAAAATAAGTATAGATGCCTCACCTGTGACAGGTAATAACATGCTGTTTTTGAAAAACAACATCATCTGTTGCACGTAAGAGCAACACACCTATACTAAACATGTTGCAATTCCAATTCATGTTTCTAATATCATTGATAAATTGAATTTCATATTTTCGACTTATTTTCATTTTGAGTAACTATTTGTGTGACTTTGCATTGGAATTGAGCTGTGTGACCATACCTTCATTTTCATGAGTATAGTTTATTTTTTTTTTCATTGTTTTTCATTTCTTATTTTTAACTGTTTTTCTGATATTTCAGTGATTGGAACATCAAATAATTTAATGTTCCCAATTTTCTGATGGGAACATCAGATCTTTGGGAATGTATCGGACGAGGGAGTGGGGAATGGTGGGGGAGAACGAGGCGGATGGGGACTTGGGGAAGGTGGGGACGAGGGGACAGGGGAATGGAGAATGGTGGGGAGGACAAAGGGACAGGGGAGTGGAGGATGGTGGGAATTAAGGACGATGGGATGGGGGAGAGGGTGATGGTAGGGGAGGACGAAGGGATGGGGTAGTGGGAGATGGTGGGGAGGACGAGGGGACCGTTTAGTGGGGGAATGGTTAGGAGGACGAGGGATGCTGGAGTGGGGGAAGGTGACGAGGACAAAGAGACGGGGAAGGGGAGGTAATGGTGAGGAGGACGAGGGACGGGGGGGGGTGGGGAATGGTTGGGAGGACGAAGGAACGGGGAATGGTGGGGGAGGACTGGGAGACAGGGGAAGGCTGCTGTGGCCGGGAACAGCTAGTAGTGTAATAAAAACAATAGCAGTATGGTGGGAGGAGGAATGTTGGCGAGTAAGGTGTTGGAGGAGTGAGGGAGGCTGGCTGGGTGTGGCAGCTCACACTCGCAGAGTTCAGTGTGTGTTAATCGTGAATGTAGATAGTGTGTGATAGTGTATAGTGTGTAAATATGTTGTAAATATACATAAATGAACATGAAACATTGGATATATGAGCAATATATGTGGCTACATTTGTGACGCATCTAACACAGTGTGTTGGGACAGTACAGATGTTCTACTGACATAATATTGTGTACGTGTTCATTATATATAGGAGTGGCAAGACAAATAAAACAAATGTATTTGGAAATGTACGCAAAAATAAACAAAAATTATTTGCGGCCAATCACGCAGTCACAGAGGCGCGACTGCGTCGGCGTCTGTGTCCTTCCCCCAGAGTGACCACTAACTAGTGTGACCTTCCCCAGAGTGACCACTAACTAGTGTGACCTTCCCCAGAGTGACCACTAACTAGTGTGACCTTCCACCAGAGTGACCACAAACTAGTGTGACCTTCCCCCAGAGTGACCACTAACTAGTGTGACCTTCCACCAGAGTGACCACAAACTAGTGTGACCTTCCCCCAGAGTGACCACTAACTAGTGTGACCTTCCACCAGAGTGACCACTAAATAGTGTGACCTTCCCCAGAGTGACCACTAACTAGTGTGACCTTCCCCCACAGTGACCACTAACAAGTGTGACCTTCCCCCACAGTGACCACTAACAAGTGTGACCTTCCCCCACAGTGACCACTAACAAGTGTGACCTTCCCACAGAGTGACCACTAAGAAGTGTGACCTTCCCCCACAGTGACCACTAACTAGTGTGACCTTCCCACAGAGTGACCACTAACTAGTGTGACCTTCCCACACAGTGACCAGTAACAAGTGTGACCTTCCCACAGTGACCACTAACAAGTGTGACCTTCCCACAGAGTGACCACTAACAAGTGTGACCTTCCCCCAGTGACCACTAACAAGTGTGACCTTCCCCCACAGTGACCACTAACAAGTGTGACCTTCCCCCACAGTGACCACTAACAAGTGTGACCTTCCCACAGAGTGACCACTAAGAAGTGTGACCTTCCCCCACAGTGACCACTAACTAGTGTGACCTTCCCACAGAGTGACCACTAACTAGTGTGACCTTCCCCCACAGTGACCACTAACAAGTGTGACCTTCCCCATAGTGACCACTAACAAGTGTGACCTTCCCACAGAGTGACCACTAACAAGTGTGACCTTCCCACAGAGTGACCACTAACAAGTGTGACCTTCCCCCACAGTGACCACTAACAAGTGTGACCTTCCCCCAGTGACCACTAACAAGTGTGACCTTCCCCCACAGTGACCACTAACAAGTGTGACCTTCCCACAGAGTGACCACTAACAAGTGTGACCTTCCCCCACAGTGACCACTAACAAGTGTGACCTTCCCCCACAGTGACCACTAACAAGTGTGACCTTCCCCCACAGTGACCACTAACAAGTGTGACCTTCCCCCACAGTGACCACTAACAAGTGTGACCTTCCCACAGAGTAACCACTAACAAGTGTGACCTTCCCCCACAGTGACCACTAACAAGTGTGACCTTCCCACAGAGTGACCACTAACAAGCATGACCTTCCCCCTGAGTGACCACTAACTAGTGTGACCTTCCCACAGAGGACCACTAACAAGCGTGACCTTCCCCCACAGTGACCACTAACAAGTGTGACCTTCCCCACAGTGACCACTAACAAGTGTGACCTTCCCCACAGTGACCACTAACAAGTGTGACCTTCCCCCATAGTGACCACTAACAAGTGTGACCTTCCCACAGAGTGACCACTAACAAGCATGACCTTCCCCCAGAGTGACCACTAACTAGTGTGACCTTCCCACAGAGTGACCACTAACAAGTGTGACCTTCCCCACAGTGACCACTAACAAGTGTGACCTTCCCCCACAGTGACCACTAACAAGTGTGACCTTCCCCCACAGTGACCACTAACATGTGTGACCTTCCCCCACAGTGACCACTAACAAGTGTGACCTCCCACAGTGACCACTAACAAGTGTGACCTTCCCACAGAGTGACCACTAACTAGTGTGACCTTCCCACAGAGTGACCACTAACTAGTGTGACCTTCCCACAGAGTGACCACTAACTAGTGTGACCTTCCCACAGAGTGACAACTAACTAGTGTGACCTTCCCACAGAGTGACCACTAACAAGTGTGACCTTCCCCCACAGTGACCACTAACAAGTGTGACCTTCCCACAGAGTGACCACTAACAAGTGTGACCTTCCCCCACAGTGACCACTAACAAGTGTGACCTTCCCACACAGTGACCACTAACAAGCATGACCTTCCCCCAGAGTGACCACTAACTAGTGTGACCTTCCCACAGAGTGACCACTAACTAGTGTGACCTTCCCACAGAGTGACCACTAACTAGTGTGACCTTCCCCACAGTGACCACTAACAAGTGTGACCTTCCCACAGAGTGACCACTAACTAGTGTGACCTTCCCACAGAGTGACCACTAACAAGCATGACCTTCCCACAGAGTGACCACTAACAAGTGTGACCTTCCCACAGAGTGACCACTAACAGTGTGACCTTCCCACAGAGTGACCACTAACAAGTGTGACCTTCCCACAGAGTGACCACTAACAAGTGTGACCTTCCCACAGAGTGACCACTAACAAGCGTGACCTTCCCCAGAGTTACCACTAACAAGTGTGACCTTCCCACAGAGTGACCACTAACTAGTGTGACCTTCCCACAGAGTGACCACTAACAAGTGTGACCTTCCCACAGAGTGACCACTAACAAGTGTGACCTTCCCACAGAGTGACCACTAACTAGTGTGACCTTCCCACAGAGTGACCACTAACTAGTGTGACCTTCCCACAGTGACCACTAACAAGTGTGACCTTCCCACAGAGTGACCACTAACAAGTGTGACCTTCCCACAGAGTGACCACTAACAGCGTGACCTTCCCACAGAGTGACCACTAACAAGCGTGACCTCCCACAGAGTGACCACTAACAGCGTGACCTTCCCACAGAGTGACCTTCCCCAGAGTGACCACTAACAAGTGTGACCTTCCCACAGAGTGACCACTAACAAGTGTGACCTTCCACAGAGTGACCACTAACAAGTGTGACCTTCCACCAGAGTGACCACTAACAAGTGTGACCTTCCCACAGAGTGACCACTAACAAGTGTGACCTTCCACCAGAGTGACCACTAACAACGTGACCTTCCACCAGAGTGACCACTAACAAGTGTGACCTTCCACAGAGTGACCACTACAAGTGTGACCTTCCCACAGAGTGACCACTAACAAGTGTGACCTTCCACCAGAGTGACCACTAACAAGCGTGACCTTCACCAGAGTGACCACTAACAAGTGTGACCTTCCACCAGAGTGACCACTAACAAGTGTGACCTTCCACAGAGTGAACACTAACAAGTGTGACCTTCCCACAGAGTGACCACTAACAAGTGTGACCTTCCCACAGAGTGACCACTAACAAGTGTGACCTTCCACCAGAGTGACCACTAACAAGTGTGACCTTCCACCAGAGTGACCACTAACAAGCGTGACCTTCCCCCAGAGTGACCACTAACAAGCGTGACCTTCCACCAGAGTGACCACTAACAAGCGTGACCTTCCACCAGAGTGACCACTAACAAGTGTGACCTTCCCACAGAGTGACCACTAACAAGCGTGACCTTCCCCCAGAGTGACCACTAACAAGCGTGACCTTCCACCAGAGTGACCACTAACAAGTGTGACCTTCCCACAGAGTGACCACTAACAAGTGTGACCTTCCCACAGAGTGACCACTAACAGTGTGACCTTCCCACAGAGTGACCACTAACAAGTGTGACCTTCCCACAGAGTGACCACTAACAAGTGTGACCTTCCCACATAGTGACCACTAACAAGTGTGACCTTCCCACAGAGTGACCACTAACAAGTGTGACCTTCCACCAGAGTGACCACTAACTTGTGTGACCTTCCCACAGAGTGACCACTAACTAGTGTGACCTTCCACCAGAGTGACCACTAACTAGTGTGACCTTCCCACAGAGTGACCACTAACTAGTGTGACCTTCCACCAGAGTGACCACTAACAAGTGTGACCTTCCCACAGAGTGACCACTAACTAGTGTGACCTTCCACCAGATTGACCACTAACAAGTGTGACCTTCCCACAGAGTGACCACTAACTAGTGTGACCTTCCACCAGAGTGACCACTAACAAGTGTGACCTTCCCACAGAGTGACCACTAACAAGCGTGACCTTCCACCAGAGTGACCACTAACAAACGTGACCTTCCCCTAGAGTGACCACTAACTAGTGTGACCTTCCCACAGAGTGACCACTAACAAGCGTGACCTTCCCACAGAGTGACCACTAACAAGTGTGACCTTCCCACAAAGTGACCACTAACTAGTGTGACCTTCCCACAGAGTGACCACTAACAAGTGTGACCTTCCCACAGAGTGACCACTAACAAGTGTGACCTTCCCACAGAGTGACCACTAACAAGCGTGACCTTCCCACACAGTTACCACTAACAAGCGTGACCTTCCCACACAGTGACCACTAACAAGAGTGACCTTCCCACAGAGTGATCACTAACAAGCGTGACCTTCCCACAGAGTGACCACTAACAACCATGACCTTCCCACAGAGTGACCACTAACAAGCATGACCTTCCCACACAGTGACCACTAACAAGCGTGACCTTCCCACACAGTGACCACTAACAAGTGTGACCTTCCCACAGAGTGATCACTAACAAGCGTGACCTTCCCACAGAGTGACCACTAACACCATGACCTTCCCACAGAGTGACCACTAACAAGCGTGACCTTCCCACAGAGTGACCACTAACAAGAGTGACCTTCCCACAGAGTGACCACTAACAAGTGTGACCTTCCCACAGAGTGACCACTAACAAGAGTGACCTTCCCACAGAGTGACCACTAACAACCTGACCTTCCCACAGAGTGACCACTAACAAGTGTGACCTTCCCACAGAGTGACCACTAACAAGTGTGACCTTCCCACAGAGTGACCACTAACAAGTGTGACCTTCCCACAGAGTGACCACTAACTAGTGTGACCTTCTCACATAGTGACCACTAACAAGTGTGACCTTCCCACAGAGTGACCACTAACAAGTGTGACCTTCCCCCAGAGTGACTACTAACTAGTGTGACCTTCCCACAGAGCGACCACTAACAAGTGTGACCTTCCCACAGAGTGACCACTAACTAGTGTGACCTTCTCACATAGTGACCACTAACAAGTGTGACCTTCCCACAGAGTGACCACTAACTAGTATGACCTTCCCCAGAGTGACTACTAACTAGTGTGACCTTCCCACAGAGCGACCACTAACAATGTGACCTTCCCAGAGTGACCACTAACTAGTGTGACCTTCTCACATAGTGACCACTAACAAGTGTGACCTTCCCACAGAGTGACCACTAACTAGTATGACCTTCCCCCAGAGTGACTACTAACTAGTGTGACCTTCCCACAGAGCGACCACTAACAAGTGTGACCTTCCCACAGAGTGACCACTAACTAGTGTGACCTTCTCACATAGTGACCACTAACAAGTGTGACCTTCCCACAGAATGACCACTAACTAGTGTGACCTTCCCACAGTGACCACTAACTAGTGTGACCTTCCCACAGTGACCACTAACAAGTGTGACCTTCCCACACAGTGACCACTAACAAGTGTGACCTTCCCACAGAGTGACCACTAACAAGCATGACATTCCCACACAGTGACCACTAACAAGCATGACATTCCCACAGAGTGACCACTAACAAGCGTGACCTTCCCACAGTGACCACTAACTAGTGTGACCTTCCCGCAGAGTGACCACTAACAAGCATGACATTCCCACAGTGACCACTAACAAGCATGACATTCCCACAGTGACCACTAACAAGCATGACATTCCCCCAGAGTGACCACTAACAAGTGTGACCTTCCCACAGAGTGACCACTAACAAGCATGACATTCCCACACAGTGACCACTAACAAGCATGACATTCCCCAGAGTGACCACTAACAAGTGTGACCTTCCACAGAGTGACCACTAACAAGTGTGACCTTCCCACAGAGTAACCACTAACAAGTGTGACCTTCCCCCAGAGTGACCACTAACAAGTGTGACCTTCCACAGTGACCACTAACAAGTGTGACCTTCCCACAGTGACCACTAACAAGTGTGACCTTCCCACAGTGACCACTAACAAGTGTGACCTTCCCACAGTGACCACTAACAAGTGTGACCTTCCCCAGAGTGACCACTAACAAGTGTGACCTTCCCACTGACCACTAACAAGTGTGACCTTCCCACAGTGACCACTAACAAGTGTGACCTTCCCCCAGAGTGACCACTAACAAGTGTGACCTTCCCACAGTGACCACTAACAAGTGTGACCTTCCCACAGAGTGACCACTAACAAGCGTGACCTTCCACCAGAGTGACCACTAACAAGCGTGACCTTCCACAGAGTGACCACTAACAAGTGTGACCTTCCCACAGTGACCACTACAAGCGTGACCTTCCCCAGAGTGACCACTAACAAGCGTGACCTTCCACCAGAGTGACCACTAACAAGTGTGACCTTCCCACAGAGTGACCACTAACAAGTGTGACCTTCCCACAGAGTGACCACTAACAATGTGACTTCCCAGAGTGACCACTAACAAGTGTGACCTTCCCACAGAGTGACCACTAACANACCACAGTATATACAGTCACCACAGCATACAGTCACCACAGTATTACAGTCACCACAGCATACAGTCTCCACAGTATATACAGTCACCACAGTATATACAGTCACCACAGTATATACAGTCACCACAGCATACAGTCACCACAGTATATACAGTCACCACAGTATATACAGTCAACACAGTATATACAGTCACCACAGCATACAGTCACCAATATACAGTCACCACAATATACAGTCACCACAATATACAGTCACCACAGTATACAGTCACCACAGTATACAGTCACCACAGTATATACAGTCACCACAGCATACAGTCACCACAGATATACAGTCACCACAGCATACAGTCACCACAGTATATACAGTCACCACAGTATATACAGTCAACACAGTATATACAGTCACCACAGTATATACAGTCACCACAGTATATACAGTCACCACAGTATACAGTCACCACAGTATATACAGTCACCACAGCATACAGTCACCACAGTATATACAGTCACCAAGTATATACAGTCAACACAGTATATACAGTCACCACAGTATATACAGTCACCACAGTATATACAGTCACCACAGCATACAGTCACCACAGTATATACAGTCACCACAGCATACAGTCACCACAGTATATACAGTCACCACAGTATATACAGTCAACACAGTATATACAGTGACCACAGCATACAGTCACCACAATATAGTCACCACAATATACAGTCACCACAATATACAGTCACCACAGTATACAGTCACCACAGTATATACAGTCACCACAGTATACAGTCACTACAGTATACAGTCACCACAGTATACAGTCACCACAATATACAGTCGACACAGTATACAGTCACCACAGTATACAGTCACCACAATATACAGTCACCACAGTATACAGTCACCACAATATACAGTCACCACAGTATATACAGTCACCACCACTATACAGTCACCACAGCATACAGTCACCACAGTATATACAGTCACCACCACTATACAGTCACCACAGTATATACAGTCACCACCACTATACAGTCACCACAGTATATAAGTCACCACAGATATACAGTCACCACACTATACAGTCACCACCACTATACAGTCACCACAATATACAGTCACCACAGTATATACAGTCACCACCACTATACAGTCACCACAGTATACAGTCGCCACAGTATATACAGTCACCACAATATACAGTCACCACAGTATACAGTCACCACAGTATATACAGTCACCACAGTATACAGTCACCACAATATACAGTCACCACAGTATACAGTCACCACAGTATACAGTCACCACAGTATACAGTCACCACAGTATACAGTCACCACAGTATACAGTCGCCACAGTATATACAGTCACCACAGTATACAGTCACCACAATATACAGTCACCACAATATACAGTCACCACAATATACAGTCACCACAGTATACAGTCGCCACAGTATACAGTCACCACAGTATACAGTCACCACAATATACAGTCACCACAAATACAGTCACCACAATATACAGTCACCACAGTATACAGTCGCCACAGTATACAGTCACCACAGTATACAGTCACCACAATATACAGTCACCACAGTATACAGTCACCACAGTATACAGTCACCACAATATACAGTCACCACAATATACAGTCACCACAAATACAGTCACCACAGTATACAGTCNTGTGGCTGATGATCCTTTCACCAATTTTACCCGGCATCTGGAGTAAGAAAACTGGTGTGTAATTCCCTGATTCTGTTGGTGGTTTATCTGGGTCTGAGATTAATCTGATGGTGTCCTTTGTGAAGTAGGTGCGGGAATTGTCCAGACACAAGAGGTGGGGGAATTGTCCAGATGCAAGAGGTGGGGGAATTATCCAGACACAAGAGGTGGGGGAATTGTCCAGATGCAAGAGGTGGGGAATTGTCCAGACACAAGAGGTGCGGGAATTGTCCAGATACAAGAGGTGGGGGAAATTGTCCAGATGCAAGAGGTGGGGGAAATTGTCCAGACACAAGAGGTGGGGGAAATTGTCCAGATGCAAGAGCAACATTTCATATTTCCATATATTGATGGATTACCGTCAGTGGAAGTTTTATCAGTATCATATTTGTTTATTGTTCTAATGCCAAGCACCGTGTTGTGGGGAGCTCTGGTTGTGTTGGACTCCTGGATGGTTCTCAGGTTCACCAGGCGCGGCTCTCATTGCGACTGTTGTTACGTTCTATTGTTTGGGTCGGGAGTTGTGCTGCTGCTCAGTTTTCCGAAAGATTGGCGGTTCCTGGCTGGTGGTTCCTCGCTAGTGGTTCCTGGTTGGTGGTTCCTGGCTGGTGGTTCCTGGCTGGTGGTTCCTGGCTAGTGGTTCCTGGCTGGTGGTTCCTCGCTGGTGGTTCCTCGCTGGTGGTTCCTCGCTGGTGGTTCCTCGCTGGTGGTTCCTGGCTAGTGGTTCCTGGCTGGTGGTTCCTGGCTGGTGGTTCCTCGCTGGTGGTTCCTCGCTGGTGGTTCCTCGCTGGTGGTTCCTCGCTGGTGGTTCCTGGCTAGTGGTTCCTGGCTGGTGGTTCCTGGCTGGTGGTTCCTGGCTAGCGGTTCCTGGCTAGTGGTTCCCATCATATTTCTTTACTTCTTTCCAGAACTTTCCTGGGTTTCTGTGATCTGTCTGAATTTGTCTTCTTAGATCATCCTATTTTTGGTGTAGTCTGTTTTGTATCACTCTGGCAGCTCCTCCCTAAATTCTGTCTGCAATCTTTAAGACTCGTCTTTCCAACCGTTGTGTTGCGTGTTGTAGGAGACTGTCCAGCCGTTGTGTTGTGTGTTGTAGGAGACTGTCCAGCCGTTGTGTTGTGTGTTGTGGGAGACTGTCCAGCCGTTGTGTTGCGTGTTGTGGGAGACTGTCCAGCCGTTGTGTTGTGTGTTGTGGGAGACTGTCCAGCCGTTGTGTTGCGTGTTGTGGGAGACTGTCCAACCGTTGTGTTGCGTGTTGTGGGAGACTGTCCAGCCGTTGTGTTGTGTGTTGTTGGAGACTGTCCAACCGTTGTGTTGCGTGTTGTGGGAGACTGTCCAGCCGTTGTGTTGTGTGTTGTGGGAGACTGTCCAGCCGTTGTGTTGTGTGTTGTGGGAGACTGTCCAGCCGTTGTGTTGCGTGTTGTGGGAGACTGTCCAGCCGTTGTGTTGTGTGTTGTGGGAGACTGTCCAGCCGTTGTGTTGTGTGTTGTGGGAGACTGTCCAGCCGTTGTGTTGCGTGTTGTGGGAGACTGTCCAGCCGTTGTGTTGTGTGTTGTGGGAGACTGTCCAGCCGTTGTGTTGTGTGTTGTGGGAGACTGTCCAGCCGTTGTGTTGCGTGTTGTGGGAGACTGTCCAACCGTTGTGTTGCGTGTTGTGGGAGACTGTCCAACCGTTGTGTTGCGTGTTGTGGGAGACTGTCCAACCGTTGTGTTGCGTGTTGTGGGAGACTGTCCAACCGTTGTGTTGCGTGTTGTAGGAGACTGTCCAGCCGTTGTGTTGTGTGTTGTGGGAGACTGTCCAGCCGTTGTGTTGCGTGTTGTGGGAGACTGTCCAGCCGTTGTGTTGCGTGTTGTAGGAGACTGTCCAACCGTTGTGTTGCGTGTTGTGGGAGACTGTCCAGCCGTTGTGTTGTGTGTTGTGGGAGACTGTCCAGCCGTTGTGTTATGTGTTGTGGGAGACTGTCCAGCCGTTGTGTTGTGTGTTGTGGGAGACTGTCCAGCCGTTGTGTTGTGTGTTGTGGGAGACTGTCCAGCCGTTGTGTTGCGTGTTGTGGGAGACTGTCCAGCCGTTGTGTTGTGTGTTGTGGGAGACTGTCCAGCCGTTGTGTTGTGTGTTGTGGGAGACTGTCCAGCCGTTGTGTTGTGTGTTGTGGGAGACTGTCCAGCCGTTGTGTTGTGTGTTATAGGAGACTGTCCAACCGCTGTGTTGTGTGTTATAGGAGACTGTCCAGCCGTTGTGTTGTGTGTTATAGGAGACTGTCCAGCCGTTGTGTTGTGTGTTGTGGGAGACTGTCCAGCCGTTGTGTTGTGTGTTGTGGGAGACTGTCCAGCCGTTGTGTTGTGTGTTATAGGAGACTGTCCAGCCGTTGTGTTGTGTGTTGTGGGAGACTGTCCAGCCGTTGTGTTGTGTGTTGTGGGAGACTGTCCAACCGCTGTGTTGTGTGTTGTGGGAGACTGTCCAACCGTTGTGTTGGGTGTTGTGGGAGACTGTCCAACCGCTGTGTTGTGTGTTGTGGGAGACTGTCCAGCCGTTGTGTTGTGTGTTGTAGGAGACTGTCCAACCGTTGTGTTGTGTGTTGTGGGAGACTGTCCAGCCGTTGTGTTGTGTGTTGTGGGAGACTGTCCAACCGCTGTGTTGTGTGTTGTGGGAGACTGTCCAACCGTTGTGTTGTGTGTTGTGGGAGACTGTCCAACCGCTGTGTTGTGTGTTGTAGGAGACTGTCCAACCGTTGTGTTGCGTGTTGTGGGAGACTGTCCAGCCGTTGTGTTGTGTGTTGTGGGAGACTGTCCAGCCGTTGTGTTGTGTGTTGTAGGAGACTGTCCAACCGTTGTGTTGTGTGTTGTGGGAGACTGTCCAGCCGTTGTGTTGTGTGTTGTGGGAGACTGTCCAACCGTTGTGTTGTGTGTTGTGGGAGACTGTCCAGCCGTTGTGTTGTGTGTTGTAGGAGACTGTCCAACCGTTGTGTTGCGTGTTGTGGGAGACTGTCCAGCCGTTGTGTTGTGTGTTGTGGGAGACTGTCCAGCCGTTATGTTGTGTGTTGTGGGAGACTGTCCAACCGTTGTGTTGGGTGTTGTGGGAGACTGTCCAACCGTTGTGTTGTGTGTTGTGGGAGACTGTCCAGCCGTTGTGTTGTGTGTTGTGGGAGACTGTCCAGCCGTTGTGTTGTGTGTTGTGGGAGACTGTCCAGCCGTTGTGTTGTGTGTTGTGGGAGACTGTCCAGCCGTTGTGTTGTGTGTTGTGGGAGACTGTCCACCGTTGTGTTGCGTGTTGTGGGAGACTGTCCAACCGTTGTGTTGCGTGTTGTGGGAGACTGTCCAACCGTTGTGTTGCGTGTTGTGGGAGACTGTCCAACCGTTGTGTTGGGTGTTGTGGGAGACTGTCCAGCCGTTGTGTTGTGTGTTGTGGGAGACTGTCCAGCCGTTGTGTTGCGTGTTGTGGGAGACTGTCCAGCCGTTGTGTTGTGTGTTGTGGGAGACTGTCCAGCCGTTGTGTTGTGTGTTATGGGAGACTGTCCAACCGTTGTGTTGCGTGTTGGGAGACTGTCCAACCGTTGTGTTGTGTGTTGTGGGAGACTGTCCAGCCGTTGTGTTGTGTGTTGTGGGAGACTGTCCAGCCGTTGTGTTGTGTGTTGTGGGAGACTGTCCAACCGTTGTGTTGCGTGTTGTAGGAGACTGTCCAACCGTTGTGTTGTGTGTTGTGGGAGACTGTCCAACCGTTGTGTTGTGTGTTGTAGGAGACTGTCCAGCCGTTGTGTTGCGTGTTGTGGGACTGTCCAACCGTTGTGTTGCGTGTTGTGGGAGACTGTCCAACCGTTGTGTTGTGTGTTGTGGGAGACTGTCCAACCGTTGTGTTGTGTGTTGTAGGAGACTGTCCAACCGTTGTGTTGCGTGTTGTGGGAGACTGTCCAGCCGTTGTGTTGGTGTTGTGGGAGACTGTCCAACCGCTGTGTTGTGTGTTGTGGGAGACTGTCCAACCGCTGTGTTGTGTGTTGTGGGAGACTGTCCAGCCGTTGTGTTGCGTGTTGTGGGAGACTGTCCAGCCGTTGTGTTGTGTGTTGTGGGAGACTGTCCAGCCGTTGTGTTGTGTTTGTGGGAGACTGTCCAACGTTGTGTTGTGTGTTGTAGGAGACTGTCCAACCGTTGTGTTGCGTGTTGTAGGAGACTGTTGAGGGAAATTTCCCCACGTAGTGATACTAAATATTACATATATTATAAATTCAATGTACTCTAAGAAGATTCCTCTTCTGTTGCCGCATTGCTTCCAGTACATTTAATCATTAAATAAATCTTAATATAAAGCCGAAGCATGGTACATAATCCTTGTGTTATCTTTGTAGAGAAATACCCTGTGACGTCACGTGCCACACGTGATAACAGTTAACAGGTGAATTAATACATAGCATAAGTGCTATTTAGTCAACAAACATTAATCTTAAGTTATAATTAATAAGATCCGACATGGATCTGATCTAAAATTCACTCATTTTCGGAACTAAGCAAATAAATAAGCCGTGTGTGAACGCACTTGGGGAGGAGGAGGTCGGCCATCTTGTCCACCATCTAAGAGATAGGAGACCCCACACAAAGGGGTAAGATTTCCCCATAACAAATCACATAGATTACGGGATTTAATTTTATTCCGTATAATTTACATCATTTGACCGATGGCAGGCCTTGTGTACAGTGGAGGAGACGACCAGATGGTTGGTGATGTTACCACTGACAGATGCCATAGCCCAAGTGTCCACATCGCGTTGTATGCACGTATGTGTATACAGGATATGTGGAAGCTAGTCAGAATTGCATTTCACCTTTGTAAACGCTCATTAATGACACTACGCAAAAAGACTCCTCGAACAGCCGGTAGGGAGCCGGTCGGCCGAGCGGACAGCACGCTTGATTTGTGATCCTGTGGTCCTGGGTTCGATCCCAGGCGCCGGCGAGAAACAATGGGCAGAGTTTCTTTCACCCTATGCCCCTGTTACCTAGCAGTAAAATAGGTACCTGGGTGTTAGTAGCTGTCACGGGCTGCTTCCTGGGGGTGGAGGCCTGGTCCAGGACCGGGCCGCGGGGACACTAAAAAAAAGCCCCGAAATCATCTCAAGATAACCTCAAGATAAGAACACTGGTGACGTAGGACAGACGTAAATGTGTGTATATATATGTTTGTGGTTAGATTAGCATTTTAAAAAACACTACAATCACCTTCTGTGGTTGGTTGTTCAATAAATCACTGAACTATATGTTTAACAGATCTCTAACTCTGTCCATGGAGGACAGAAGAAACTGTATATATGCTGGTTAGGATTGTAAATGTTGGCCACGTCTGTGGTAGGTGGCTGTGAGGTGGTATGGTAGGTGGTGGCTGTGAGGTGGTGTTGGTAGGTGGTGGCTGTGAGGTGGTACTGGTAGGTGGTGGCTGTAAGGTGGTGTTGGTAGGTGGTGGCTGTGAGGTGGTACTGGTAGGTGGTGGCTGTGAGGTGGTACTGGTAGGTGGTGGCTGTGAGGTGGTACTGGTAGGTGGTGGCTGTGAGGTGGTACTGGTAGGTGGTTACTGGTAGGTGGTGGCTGTGAGGTG
>WNGS01061674.1:198407-210271 GCA_020271785.1 Procambarus virginalis
GAGAGAGCAGGAAGCAACTGAGCGTTGTGCAGCCTCACCTCCTCCCACCACCACATATCCCCCATCACAACTTCCGTTGATGTAGTCTTGTTCTGCCTCCTCTATATTCAGACTTTGCAAGCTAATGTCAACTGTCAGTAGTTGTAGGTAATGACAGAAGGAATAAGCATATGACGGTGAGCATTCCTGCCACAGTGTGTGTGTGTGTGTGTGTGTGTGTGTGTGTGTGTGTGTGTGTGTGTGTGTGTGTGTGTGTGTGTGTGTGTGTGTGTGTGTGTGTGTGTGTGTGTGTGTGTGTGTGTGTATACTCACCTAGTTGTACTCACCTAGTTGTGTCTGCAGGATCGAGCATTGACTCTTTCATCCCGCCTTTCCAGCATTACTTGTTTACAGCAATGACTCCTGTCCCATTTCCCTATCATACCTGGTTTTAAAATTATGAATAGAGTTTGCTTCCACAACCTGTTCCTTAAGTGCATTCCATTTTCCCACTACTCTCACGCTAAAAGAAAACTTCCTAACATCTCTGTGACTCATCTGAGTTTCCAACTTCCATCCATGTCCCCTCGTTCTGTTACTATTCCGTGTGAACATTTCGTCTATGTCCACTCTGTCTATCCCTCTGAGTATTTTATACGTTCCTATCATGTCCCCCCTCTCCCTTCTTCTTTCTAGTGTCGTAAGGCACAGTTCCCTCAGGCGCTCCTCATACCCCATCCCTCGTAGCACTGGGACGAGTCTCGTTGCAAACCTCTGAACCTTTTCCAGTTTCATTATATGCTTCTTCAGATGGGGACTCTATGATGAGGCGGCATACTCTAAGACTGGCCTCACGTAGGCAGTGTAAAGCGTCCTAAATGCCTCCTTGCTTAGGTTTCTGAATGATGTTCTAACTTTTGCCAGTGTTGCGGGGGTTGAGCTCTGGCTCTTTGGTTCCGCCTCTCAACCATCAATTAACAGGTGTACAGATTCCTGAGCCTAATGGGCTCTATCATATCTACACTTGAAACTGTGTATGGAGTCAGCCTCCACCACATCACTTCCTAATGCATTCCATTTATCAACCACTCTGACACTAAAAAAGTTCTTTCTAATATCTCTGTGGCTCATTTGGGCACTCAGTTTCCACCTGTGTCCCCTTGTGCGTGTGCCCCTTGTGTTAAATAGCCTGTCTTTATCTACCCTATCAATTCCCTTCAGAATCTTGAATGTGGTGATCATGTCCCCCCTAACTCTTCTGTCTTCCAGCAAAGTGAGGTTTAATTCCCTTAGTCTCTCCTCGTAGCTCATGTCTCTCAGCTCGGGTACTAGTCTGGTGGCAAACCTTTGAACCTTTTCCAGTTTAGTCTTATCATTGACTAGATATGGACTCCATGCTGGGGCTGCATACTCCAGGATTGGCCTGACATATGTGGTATACAAAGTTCTGAATGATTCTTTATACAAGTTTCTGAATGCCGTTCATATGTTGGCCAGCCTGGCATATGCCGCTGATGTTATCCTCTTGATATGGGCTGCAGGAGACAGGTCTGGCGTGATATCAACCCCCAAGTCTTTTTCTTTCTCTGATTCCTGAAGAACTTCCTCTCCCAGATGATACCTTGTATCTGGCCTCCTGTTCCCTACACCTATCTTCATTACAATACATTTGGTTGGATTAAACTCTAACAACCATTTGTTCAACCAGTCCTTCAGCTTGTCTAGGTCTTCTTGAAGCCTCAAACAGTTTTCTTCTGTTTTAATCCTTCTCATAATTTTGGCATCGTCCGCAAACATTGAGTGAAATGAATCTATTCCCTCCGGGAGATCATTTACATATATCAGAAACAAGATAGGACCGAGAACAGGGGACTTCCAGCAAGCAAGACACACGCACGTCCAGGAAGTCAGGACATTCAACAAGGATATGCACAACTGTAAGAGGGACAACGCAATTTGGACAATAAGGAAAAGGCCGGCGCTCCATTAAGTGACCGTGAGTTAAGCGAGTATGGTCAATCCGCAACCTCGCTAGAGCCGTTTCCCAACGCCGGTTACGGTGGCAGGAGGAAGGCCACGGGGACACTACATTTAAGAGTATACAGCTTGTTACCAACTACAGAAGACCAATAACCCTGCCACTAGGCAAGGATGGAGGAATGAATAACTGGATAAAAGTCGGAATAAGGAATACCTTTACGAGTGATGGGACAAGAACGAATAGCTTCTCTAGCAGCAGCATCCGCACACTCATTTAAAGAAACACCAATATGGCTGGGAACCCAGCAAAAACTACTGATTTAAATTTACTAGAGATAAGAAACAGCCAATGTTGAATCTCAATGACCACCGCATGGACAGAATTAAAGGACTCTAGAGCATGAAGGCACTACGAGAGTCAACTACAACAACAAAGGAGGATTGAAATTGAGAAAGCAAGAGACGGAGAGCATAAAGAATAACATAAAGTTCTGCTGTGAAGACGCTAGCCTCCAAAGGGAGGCGACACATATAAGTGTGGTCAGGAAAAATAAGAGAGTAGCACACATCGTTTGCAGACTTAGACCCATCACTGACGATGGAAACAGTGGGAGTGCGAAGAAAAATACTCAAGGAAAAGGCGTTTCAGAACCGTAGGAAGGGTAAAAGCTTTAGTGATGCAGGTCAAGGATGTAGAAAACTTTGGAAGAAGGACTATCCACGGGGGCAAGGAAGGAATAATACGAGAAGAAACATTAGAAATACGAACGGAAAGAGAATCCTGTAAGCGAGATAGTCGGACAGAAAGAGAGAGTCGATGAAGAGAAACAGGAACTACAGGAGGGGTAAAAGTTAAAGCACGACAGAGGAGAGAGGAAGGATGTTGTAAGGACCGTGTAAGATAGCGAAGACAGTAGCG
This sequence comes from Procambarus virginalis, assembly GCA_020271785.1. Taxonomy (NCBI): domain Eukaryota; kingdom Metazoa; phylum Arthropoda; class Malacostraca; order Decapoda; family Cambaridae; genus Procambarus; species Procambarus virginalis. Next base: position 201,286 of record WNGS01061674.1, read on the forward strand.
ATCACGGCGGTCCTGGAGAGATAGGAAACCAGTGTCAACATACAAGTTGAGGGCAGGAATCAAAAGGCACCAGAGCTGGGACGCAACCCAGTATGGTGCAAAGCATCAAGATGGCGAAGAGTAGAAGGAGAAGCAGAAGAGTATGCAGGGCAATCATAATCGAGTTTAGACAGGACGAGAGAGGAGTGCAAATAGAGAAGCATGCGCCTATCAGCTCCTCATGAAGTATGGGACAAAACCTCAAGTAGTTTAAGGGCCTTAGAGCATTCAACTCGGAGGTAAGAGATATGGGGCGACCAAGACAAAAGAGTGTCAAAGATTAACCCCAAAAGCTCAGTGGAATCCCTGTACACAAGGGGATGACCATAAAGCGACAAAGAGGACAAAGAATGACATGCTCTGAGTAAAAGTTATAGCACAAGTCTTAGAGGCAGAGAACTTGAAGCCATGATCGGTGGCCCAAGACGACACGGCATCAATCACAAGTAGAAGCTGCCTTTGAAGTAGAGGCGAAATCATCACCCTGACAGCAAAGGGTAAGATAGTCAACATAGAGAGTGGAGAAGACGCCAGAAGGAAGAGAGTGGAGAAGATGCCAGAAGGAAGAGAGGAAAGAAGACCATTGAGGGCAACTAGAAAAAGAGTAGTGCTCATAACACTACCGTGGGGTACACCCTCATACTGCCTAAAAAAGGCAGAGAGAGTGGTTCCAAGCCTCACTCGAAAGGAACGACGAGAGAGGAAACTTTGGAGGAAGAGAGGGAGATTCCCACAAAGGCCAAAAGAATGAAGTTGGGACAGAATATGATACCGCCAGATAGTGTTGTAAGCCTTCTTTAGGTCAAAAAGGATGGCAACAACGGAGGTCTTCGCAGCAAAAGCAGTACGAATATAGACCTTCAAGTTCACCAGGACATCCGTTGTGCTGCGGCACTTGCGAAAACTAAATTGAGAAGGGGAGAGGTGGTGATAGTGTTCTAAGAACCACATCAAACGAACGTTAACCATATGTTCAAAAAGCTTGCAGACACAACTCGTGAGGGCAATAGGGCGGAAGTCCTTGGGGGATGACCCGAGAGACCCCTGGTTTCCAAACAGGGAAGACAACAGCATCGATAACAACAACAGTAAATACTGAGACGTGCACGGAGGGAGATGGCGAAGCATCTCATAATGAATGCCATCGGAGCCCGCCGCCATAGAAATGCAGAGGTCTAGGGCAGACTGAAGCTCAGAGAGAGAGAGAAGGGATCGTTATAGGGAAGGCAAAGATGGGTACAGAAATCTAAAGGACGAGATTCAAGAATAGGCTTACGAAGAAGGAAGGATTGGGGAAGATGAGAACCAGAGCTAACAGATGAAAAGTGGGAACCCAGTTTGGTCGTGACCTGCAATGGGTCCGCCACAAGAGCACCATGGAACGATGGACCGGCGAGACATCAGGAACGAACTCACCCGCTATCTTGCGGATACGCTTCCAGACCAGTGGCAGAGGAGTTTCGGACGTAACGGTGGAGACATAAGACATCCAGCATGCACGTTTAGCCATACAGATGGTCATAAGGGCCACTGCACTCGCCTCCCGAAACAAAAGAAAAGACTCAACCATGCCGGCGGCGGCGGTGTCTCTTCCAGGCTGCATGCTTACAGCGGAGAGCCCGAGCACAGTCCACATTCCACCAGGGAATGCACTTCCGCGTTCCCTGAGAGGAACAGGAAGGAATAGAGCAGAGGGCAGTGTCAAAGACAGTGTCATGAAAAAGAAGGAGGGTATGAGGGAGAGGCAGAGCGGAGAGGTCGGAAATAGTAGTACGGAGGGTAAAGAGGCATCAGTCAACCTCGGCAAACCGCCACCTAGGGAAGGAGAGAGGAGGGTGAAAAGAGAAAAAGGTAACAAGGATGGGAAAATGGTCACTGCCATGGAGGTCATCAAGGATCCGCCACGTGAAATCTAAGTAAGGGACGACGAGCACAGAGAAAGATCGAGACAGGAAAGGGAGCGAGTCCAAGAGTTCAAATGAGTGGGCTCACCAGAATTCACAAGAGACAGGGAAGAAGAGAGGATGAACGGTTCAAGAAGCTGACCCGGGGTTTGTCAGCACATCACCCCAAACTGCATGTCGACTACTGAAATCCCACAGCAGGAGGATTTCTCTGGCAAGGAGTCCATAAGGTGTTTAAGATCGGAAGAGAAAGTGGGACAGTGAGGGGGAGATAAATGGAACAAACCGTGTACCCATTACGTACAAAGACACGGCAGCAGAACAGTGGAGAGGCAATGAAAAANATGTATGGGGGGCTAGTTCAATGTATTGGGGGCTACTCAATGTATGGAGGCTAGTTCCATGTATGGGGGCTAGTTCAATGTATGGGGCTAGTTTAATGTATAAGGGCTAGTTCGATGTATGGGGGCTGGTTCAATGTATGGGGGCTGGTTCAATGTATGGGGGCTGGTTCAATGTATGGGGGGCTGGTTCAATGTATGGGGGCTAGTTCAATGTATGGGGCTAGTTTAATGTATAAGGGCTAGTTCAATGTATGGGGGCTAGTTCAATGTATGGGGGCTGGTTCAATGTATAGGGGCTAGTTCAATGTATGGGGGCTAGTTCAGTGTATGGGGGCTAGTTCAATGTATGGGGGCTAGTTCAATGTATGGGGGCTAGTTCAATGTATGGGGGCTGGTTCAATGTATGGGGGCAAGTTCAATGTATGGGGGCTAGTTCAGTGTATGGAGCTAGTTCAATGTATGAGTCTGGTTCAATGTATGGGGGCTGGTTCAATGTATGGGGCTGGTTCAATGTATGGGGGCTAATTGAGCTAGTTCAATGTATGGGGCTAGTTCAATGTATGGGGGACTGGTTCAATGTATGGGGGGGCTAGTTCAGCGTATGGGGGCTAGTTCAATGTATGGGGGGCTAGTTCATTGTATGGGGCTAGTTCAATGTATGGGGGCTGGTTCAATGTATGGGGGCTAGTTCATTGTATGGGGCTAGTTCAATGTACGGGGAGCTGGTTCAATGTATGGGGGCAAGTTCAATGTACGGGGAGCTGGTTCAATGTATGGGGGCTAGTTCAATGTATGGGGGCTGGTTCAATGTATGGGGCTAGTTCATTGTATGGGGCTAGTTCAATGTACGGGGAGCTGGTTCAATGTATGGGGGCAAGTTCAATGTACGGGGAGCTGGTTCAATGTATGGGGGCTAGTTCAATGTATGGGGGCTGGTTCGATGTATGGGGGCTAGTTCAATGTATGGAGGCTAGTTCAATGTATGGGGGCTGGTTCAATGTATGGGGGGCTGGTTCAATGTATGGGGGCTAGTTCAATGTATGGAGGGCTAGTCCAATGCATGGGGGCTGGTTCGATGTATGGGGGCTAGTTCAATGTATGAGGGCTAGTTCAATGTATGGAGGCTAGTTCAATGTATGAGTCTGGTTCAATGTATGGGGGGGCTAGTTCAGTGTATGGGGGCTAGTTCAATGTATGGGGGGCTAGTTCATTGTATGGGGCTAGTTCAATGTGTGGAAGGCTGGTTCAATGTATGGGGCTGGTTCAATATATGGGGGGCTGGTTCAATGTATGGGGGCTGGTTCAATGTATGGGGGCTAGTTCAATATATGGGGGGCTGGTTCAATGTACGGGGCTGGTTCAATGTATGGGGGGACTAGTTCAATGTATGGGGGCTGGTTCAATGTATCGGGGCTAATTCAATGTATGGGGGCTAGTTCAATGTATGGTGCTAGTTCAATGTATGGGGTCTTGTTCAATATATGGATGCTAGTTCAATGTATGGGGGCTAGTTCAATGTATGGGGGGTTAGTTCAATGTATGGGGTCTTGTTCAATATATGGATGCTAGTTCAATGTATGGGGTCTAGTTCAATGTATGGGGTCTAGTTCAATATATGGGGGCTAGTTCCATGTATGGGGGCTAGTTCAATGTATGGGGGCTAGTTCAGTGAATGGGGGCTAGTTCAATGTATGGGGGCTAGTTCAATATATGGGGGCTAGTTCCATGTATGGGGACTAGTTCAATGTATGGGGGCTAGTTCAGTGAATGGGGGCTAGTTCAATGTATGGGGGCTAGTTCAATGTATGGGGGCTAGTTCAGTGTATGGGGCTAGTTCAGTGTACGGGGGTTAGCTCAATGTATGGGGGAGCTAGTTCAATATAAGGGGGCTAGTTCAATATATGGGGCTGGATCAACGTATGGTGGGCTAGGTCAATATATGGGGGCTAGTTCAATGTATGAGGGTTAGTTCAATATATGGGGGCTAGTTCAATTTTTGGGGCTAGGTCAATGTATGGGGGTTAGTTCAATGTATGGGGGCTAATTCAATGTATGGGGCTAGTTCAATGTATGGGGGCTAGTTCAATTTATGGGAGCTAGGTCAATGTATGGGGGTTAGTTCAATGTATGAGGGCTAGTTCAATGTATGGGGGCTAATTCAATGTATGGGGCTAGTTCAATGTATGGGGGCTAGTTCAATTTATGGGGGCTAGGTCAATGTATGGGGGTTAGTTCAATGTATGAGGGCTAGTTCAATGTATGGGGGCTAGTTCAATGTATGGTGGGTTAATTCAATATATGGGGCTAGTTCAATGTATGGGGGCTAGTTCAATGTATGAGGGGCTAGTTCAATATATGGGGGCTAGTTCAAAGTATGGGGGCTAGTTCAATATATGGGGGCTAGTTCAGTATATGGGGGCTGGTTCAATGTATGGGGGCTAGTTCAGTATATGGGGGCTAGTTCAATGTATGGGGGCTAGTTCAATGTATGAGGGGCTAGTTCAATATATGGGGCTAGTTCAATGTATGGGGCTAGTTCAATGTATGGGGGCTAGTTCAATGTATGGGGGCTAGTTCAATATATGGGGCTAGTTCAGTATATGGGGGCTAGTTCAATGTATGGGGGCTAGTTCAATGTATGAGGGGCTAGTTCAATATATGGGGGCTAGTTCAATGTATGGGGGCTAGTTCAATGTATGGGGGCTAGTTCAATATATGGGGGCTAGTTCAGTATATGGGGGCTGGTTCAATGTATGGGGGCTAGTTCAGTATATGGGGGCTAGTTCAATGTATGGGTGCTAGTTCAATGTATGAGGGGCTAGTTCAATATATGGGGGCTAGTTCAGTATATAGGGGCTAGTTCAGTATATGGGGGCTAGTTCAATGTATGGGGGCTAGTTCAGTATATGGGGGCTAGTTCAATGTATGGGGGATAGTTCAGTATATGGGGCTAGTTCAATATATGGGGCTAGTTCAATATATGGGGCTAGTTCAGTATATGGGGGCTAGTTCAATGTATGGGGGCTAGTTCAATGTATGAGGGGCTAGTTCAATATATGGGGCTAGTTCAATGTATGGGGGCTAGTTCAATATATGGGGGCTAGTTCAGTATATGGGGGCTAGTTCAATGTATGGGGGCTAGTTCAGTATATGGGGGCTAGTTCAATGTATGGGGGCTAGTTCAGTGTATGGGGGCTAGTTCAATGTATGGGGGCTAGTTCAATGTATGGGGGCTAGTTCAATATATGGGGGCTAGTTCAATATATGGGGCTAGTTCAATATATGGGGGCTAGTTCAGCATATGGGGCTAGTTCAATGTATGTGGGCTAGTTCAATGTATGGGGGCTAGTTCATTGTATGGGGCTAGTTCAATATATGGGGGCTAGTTCAATATATGGGGCTAGTTCAATATATGGGGGCAAGTTCCGCATATGGGGGCTAGTTCAATGTATGTGGGCTAGTTCAGTATATGGGGCTAGTGCAATGTATGGGGGCTAGTTCAATGTATGAGGGGCTAGTTCAATAAATGGGGGCTAGTTCAATGTATGGGGGCTAGTTCAATATATGGGGGCTAGTTCAGTATATGGGGGCTAGTTCAATATATGGGGCTAGTTCAATGTATGGGGGCTAGTTCAGTATATGGGGGCTAGTTCAATATATGGGGCTAGTTCAATGTATGGGGGCTAGTTCAGTATATGGGGGCTAGTTCAATATATGGGGGCTAGTTCAGTATATGGGGGCTAGTTCAATATATGGGCCTAGTTTAATATATGGGGGCTAGTTCAGCATATGGGGGCTAGTTCAATGTATGGGGGCTAGTTCAGTATATGGGGGCTAGTTCAATGTATGGAGGCTAGTTCAGTATATGGGGCTAGTTCAATGTATGGGGGCTAGTTCAGTATATGGGGGCTAGTTCAATGTATGGGGGCTAGTTCAGTATATGGGGCTAGTTCAATATATGGGGCTAGTTCAATATATGGGGCTAGTTCAATGTATGGGGGCTAGTTCAGTATATGGGGCTAGTTCAATGTATGGGGCTAGTTCAATATATGGGGCTAGTTCAATGTATGGGGGCTAGTTCAGTATATGGGGCTAGTTCAATGTATGGGGGCTAGTTCAGTATATGGGGCTAGTTCAATGTATGGGGGCTAGTTCAGTATATGAGGCTAGTTCAATGTATGGGGGCTAGTTCAGTATATGGGGCTAGTTCAATGTATGGGGGCTAGTTCAGTATATGGGGCTAGTTCAATGTATGGGGTCTAGTTCAGTATATGGGGCTAGTTCAATGTATGGGGGCTAGTTCAGTATATGGGGCTAGTTCAATGTATGGGAGCTAGTTCAGTATATGGGGCTAGTTCAATATATGGGGCTAGTTCAATATATGGGGCTAGTTCAATGTATGGGGGCTAGTTCAGTATATGGGGCTTGTTCAATGTATGGGGGCTAGTTCAGTATATGGGGCTAGTTCAATATATGGGGGCTTGTTCAGTATATGGGACTAGTTCAATGTATGGGGGCTAGTTCAGTATATGGGGCTAGTTCAATATATGGGGGCTTGCTCAATGTATGGAGGTAAGACTATGGATGACAACCAGGAAATAAAACCTAACATCTTAAGTTATATAAAACTGCAAATCAATGTTGTAAATCAACGATGCAACATTACAGATCATTGCTGCAACTGCTCATGACACACCTCATTGAGCAAACTCGGGCACGTATTCCGACTCTATCAACGTACCCTGAACCACTGTCCTAATTTCAACATACAATGTTAACAGGCACCAGCAGTGTGCTGCTCCACCACACAGGTGAATCATCAACATTGGTGAAGAATCTATGATCGTGATTCTTCCAATGCTCCCGACCTCCCAAGGAAAGTCGTAGTTACTTGTATTGGCAGGGATATTCCTGCGCGGGCCCTAAGCCTCTGGATGGCCCACTAAGTGTTGCTTGTTTCTGTTTTACTTAGGCGGAGTATTTATGACTCGTATGGTCGTTTCTCATAAGATTTTGTCTCATGTGTTTAATAACTTCTGCTCTGTTGAATCTAAGTTGAAATCTTAATATGTTTGTAACTGTGCACTGTGTTTTATTATTATTAACATCTTTATTAACAAAATTAATTACAATTTTGCCTAATCTGAGGATTTCAATTAAGTCTTATTAAAGTGAGGATAATGCTGGTATTCACTGTCACCCAGGACAGAGGGTCATACACAAGACTATAGGTCTAAACTGTAGGCTGAAACACATATATATATCATGGTTACAATCAATGTTTTAATGTATGGATATGTGAAAACAACTTTCTATTGTGCACTGCCACACAAGGGCAGGGATGGGTTCATAAGTGATGCAGCTTAGAAGTAATATAAATAAAATTGTTCGTCATTCTTTAAAATGGAGACGCCAATTTTGGATAAATTGTCAGGATGTCGTCTAGAACACCCGAGTCAATGAAATAGTTACACAGTTGGTGGTACAAGAGGCCAGGAGGTCTAAAGTCTTTACGGTTTCACATTCAACAATATAGTGTTCTGGTGAATGCATTAAAGATTTATCACAGAGTTTACAATCTGAATATTCTGGTATTGGCTCAGCCTCACTAACCTTCCAGATGTGCCTATAGCCAAGGCGAATTCGCGCAATGACTATCGCATTGCCTGGTCTGGTTACTGTGCTGTCCATACAAATACCTATTATTTCAAAACTTGTCAAAACTTTTAATACTGCAGCTTTCAGGTCTCTGGGCATTTCTTAGTTCTTCTAAATCTGAATTAATTTCTTAGATAGTCCAAAGTTATAATCAATGTTTTCTTTCCTGCAAGCTTCATTAGCCAATCGATCTACAAAGTCATGTTTTCCAACTCCAACATGGGACGGGTTCCACACAAATTTTATACAAGAGTTATTATCATTGGCAAAAATTACGTTCCATTTAATATTACAAGCTACTTCCGACACACATTGTGATGGGTTATTTAAGGCCTGCAGAGCAGTCGTGCACTGTGTTAGATACAGTTCCTGACGAGTGTCTCATAAGGTGAAGAAACTCAAGGAGTCCAGCTATATAGCGAAGGGGTAATATCAACGACCATATTGTTGTGGAAGACACAATGTGAGATATAATCGCTACTTTCAGACGCCTCGAGGGATGTGACAAGATGGATAATATGGATTATTATCTCAGCAGGTAAAACAAGAGGCTTGTTAGGCTCTTTAATGTACCCCGTTGGCCAATGACTGACTTCCCCCCAGGACGCTGCCCACAACAGCTCCTTTACTCGGGGAACGACAGTGATTGTATGTAAGGTTCACTCTCACATTAATTACATTATTACACAAGAATTATTGGACATAATAAAATATTATTATCTTAGAAATCATGAACAATTTAATACTGTATACCAAAAATTAATAACGGGATTACATATTGACAAAGTTTAAACAAGACATGTTGACACGTTTTCAAAAATCAAGATATTTGTACCAAAGAAATGAGATTTTTTGTAATAGATAATTGAGCTTCGGAGTCATTAGTTGGTGGCTGAGGTTGACCACTGCACTCTTCACCCCCCCACCACCACTCTCCCCCACCCCCGCCACTCCTCCCCCCGCCGCTCTCCCCTGTGCTCCTCCCCCGCCACTTTTTCCCCGCCACTCTCTTCCTGGAGGGGGGGGGGGGAGTGGAGAGAG
>WNGS01061674.1:240362-258064 GCA_020271785.1 Procambarus virginalis
TCTGCCTACTTTTCCGGTAATTCCTTTGAGCGCATTTTAGGGCAATAACACCATCTTGTCACATTTATCAAAAGCTTGTTCGAAATCTGTGTAACTGTACATCAGCGTTTGTTTGTCTTCCATAACATTAATGCCATTCATAGTGGTCCAGCAACTGCAAACGGCAATGAGCGCCCTGTTCTGAAACCATGTTGTCCGGGGTTATGGAGATGCTGTGATTCCAATGTTTTTGTGATCTACTTCTTAGCACCCAAAAATTTTTATGATGTGCGAATTTAGTACGCTATCGGTCTGTAATATTTTTGCCTCTGCCTTATTTCCTCCTTTATGAAGTGGTGCTATCTCTGCTGTTTTAGTATTCTAGGAATAACGCCAGTATCTAGGCTTGTACTCCACAGAATCAAGTGAACCGGCGCCTGCCCGACGATAGTGGACTTTTTACAGTTCTTGATTGAATATGGAGTTCCAAGACATACACCGGCCTGGGTGCGGAGTGCATAGGCATACTGTTTATGGCTTCTTCAAAATCCAGTCGGGGATAGGGTGACGTCTGATATATATTTGATGTTGGTATCATATCCATGAAAAATCATTTAGGGTTATCATCTTTAGTGCGTTTAATGGCTCCGCTGAAGCACAGACGCCCTTCGTATTTGCTACCTCAGAAGTCTCGTCTCACATTCTTCTTTGTTGTCATCGGTGAAAGTTCCATCTTCCTTCGCAGGGGCCCGATAGCTAGATGTGGTTTTTGATCTTGATTTTTGCATAGGACGAAATAAATATCTTCGGGTTTCTCTAATATTTCACTGATGGCCTTTTGCTCTCTTGTCCCTCTCCTGCAGTTTTTGTATTGATTCTTGTACTTGAGTATGTCAATTTTCATTTCTCTACCAACCTTCTTCGCCGTTCCTGAGATATGGGTTGCGACTCTCAAGTTGTACCGCGATTCGTGTTTTCTCTGCGCCGTATATATGGGAACGACGTTCTCGTTACCAATCTCTTCTCTCTTTTTCTTACGGGGGATCAGGTTTAGTACATATTTCTAGTGCTACTGTACGGCTATTTTTTCCAGGCACTGGATTCAGGTTCGCATCTTCCTAGCTGTTCTTCCCAGTGTTATTTCTGTGAAGTCCCTGGTTTATGTTGCTCCCAGTTTATCTTTTATTATTGAAGTTGAATTTGCTGAAATCTCCTCACCGGGAATCTGGACGTGGTTTTGAAGGTTTATTCACCCATGGTTGTCATAGTACTTCAAATTAAAGTTTTGGATCATATGTAACAGGTATTTGTAATAGTAGTTCCTGATCAATTCATCTTATTGTGATGAAATGAGGTCCATGCGTGTTCTCTCCTGGTTGGTTCTACTTTTTGCTTGGTTTAAGGCAAACCTGTCGCACATCCGTAGCAGGTCATTTGATGTGACTTTCATTTAGGCTACTTCCTTGGTATCCCTCTCTTATCTTGATATCACTGTATTAGCCAGGTGCTTCCATTTCAGGTGCCGTAGGTTGACGTCCCCAAGCAGAATCGATGTTCGGGCTGGATATGTGAGGTTTCCAAGCAGTGTTCTATTTTCATTAGTTGGTCTCTTAAACTGCTGAGGTTTACCTCCGGTGACTATGATACAAGGACAATAACTACACTAGACTTCTCTATTTTGATTATAGCACTTCCACCATATCATTCGAGGTGTTTAGCAGCTCAGATCAGATGAGGGTTTCTGATGTATAGGCTGACCCCACCCTGAAGCCGGTGTTTCCTATCACATACTGAACAAGATTGTCTCTGAGATCATATTTCACACTCATCATGGTAGTCCCCGTCTTGTGTTGGGATTTCTCGTAGGGCTGCAAACACTGCATTTGCCTCATGAAGGTAGACAATCTATAAAGTGAGACTTTGTTGGATTTGCGTTGTTTATTTATACCTTGAATGTTGGCAAATATAGATGATGTGTATCGTGGTAGTGGAAGTGCTGGATGCCTTACTTGGTGTTAATAATCTGAGGCTCTGGTAGGGGGCAAGGGTGTGTGATTGTGTGTCGAAGTGATCTTCGTCCCATGTTTCGGCAGTGGGTCGAGGTGTTGTGTGGTGTAGTAACGCTGTTGTTTGTTGGTAATGTGTAGTTAACCAGACTTGTGGTGTAAGTCTCTCTTCCCCTCCGTAATCCTGTGGTGGTTCCATCTGATGTTCCTCTCTCTTATATTTTCTGCTCTCTGTTTCTTGCCTTCCTCTAAAAAAATTGCAGTAGTGTCATACTGAATTTCCCGTCTATAACGTTGTGTATCCTCTCCCGTGAATTCCGGACACTGAATTAAATAATAAAATAGGCACCAACTATGTTTACTAATACTGTCTATCATTTGTAAAGTAAACCTGAGTAAACTTTGTATCGGGTGCCGGTATGATTATAGTGAACAGTCTGCCGGCAGCATTAGTCCAGGAGGAGGAGACGAGAGACTGGCTCGTTCTTCTCTGCTGGTGGTGTGTGGAAGGAAGTGCCTCTCCTTCCTCTTATTTATTTGTTTCTGTATCTTCGTCTGGTTAAGTCTTTTGCTATTTTTTTTATGGTTATATTGTGTGGCATACCCTTGTTCTATGTGTAGAGTAGTATACCGGGGTGTTGTAAGTGTTTTTAAGTGTTTATCTTACCTGTTATGCTAACGGGGGTCCCAGTGTAAACACGTGGTCCCCTACCTAAGCTGACTCTTCAAGTGTTTATAGTAGAGCTTTACCCTGCTTGCTTTCAGTGTAAAACCTTGTATCCTGTCTATGTGGACCAAGACTTTTAACGTAAGATTGTGTGGTAAAGTAAGTATTAAATTGTTATTGGTGTGATTGTGTATGGGGGGTGTTAAGGGGTTAATAAATAAGTAAGTTTGAACAGAGTATCCCTTTCCTTTTGTGTGTGGGAGTACAATAATCTATTCCTAGACTAACCGGGTTTAGTAGCAAGCATTTATTACTGTGGATTATTATTTGGGAGCGGGCCTTTTAGTTCTCCCATATTTTGATACCTCTGTATTCTACTTACCCTTACCCCTTAATAGTACCAGTTCCCCATAGCAAGCCCACCATTGTTCATAACAGTTTCAAAAGTAAATTAGGTAGTCCAAGAATGTAGCATAGCTTGCTGAGTCACAATAGAACATAAGCAAGTTTTTCCACTGAAATAAATATGATACTTACAGAATTAGCGAACTTTGTGCTCTGAAAAAAGAAAGCTAATTCCCTACCTAAGTAATATCATCTTTCTGACCGACGAGTAGGGGTGCAAGTGTCAACTGGTGACGAGAACTATTGGCGAGTCCCAACTCGTCAATAAAAGTCCGTGCGAGAGAAAATGGCCCTCTTTATCCTAGAGTCAGATTGCAGAAATTAGGTCCTATTGACCGGGAGACAGACCACAGTACCAGGATACCTATATGATGATCTGCCGAAAATATGAGAAATATCCTAGGGACAAAAGGTGGTAAGCACGGGTTAATAACACGGAGGGAGAGAGACGACCAATTAAGAGTATGACTGCGGCCTACAGTCATCACGTAATCCAAAGTTGTCTCACACTCACCATATGCTACTCCCGGAATGCACAATACACACAGCACCATATGAATAATAAAAGTGATTAGTGAAAATATTGAAAGCAAGGGAATTAAAGCCAAGTACGCTTACCACAAATTACCAATACCTGAGTGAAGCTCCTAGGACAGGCCCCCAAGTATATGTGACGGTAAAGTATTGGAGTATGGTGTTCGGCAGTCTTCCAATGGCAGATGTCAATGCCTGGTCACACACCCATAAAAAAAGAGACTGCTTGCCTGATAGTCTGTGGTAAGGTAGGGGAAGACATACAAAACACTAAAGATAAACAATGAAATTTAATTACTCTAAAAAACAAATTTAAATAAAGACAATTTCTTGGCTTGGCAAAGTGCAAGTATAACAAGTGAAAAAGACTAACATAAAAATGAATAATTACTGGATTACGTTAACAATAATACAAAAATATAATACAAGTAATAAATGGTGCTGGAATATTAGCGCAAGCTAAAAACCGCTACTTGATACCCGAGGAATATCTATTAGATGTTCACACCTTTAGAGCACAAGATATTCTGAGGAAGGTGTCGTGGCGCGACCTAAACGTTGACTTGGATAGAGGGCGTGCGTGTTGCGAAGCAGAAGTGATGTGATCTTGACCAACCAATCAGAATGCAGGCAGGCCGACAGCTGGTAGTTGGCTAGTTGTAGTACAGGCGACGAGCTGGCGGTGAGGAGTGTAGGGGGTGCAGGAGTGGGGGGGGGAACAGGTGTGTGGCTGCCTTGACAAAATTTTGCTATTGCTGCACGTATCTTGAATGTAGAATATATGTGACGAACGAAGGGAAGAGCAGGCTCAATCTCTCTTGAAAGAGATTATTGTCACACATCATTTTAACGGAAACTTGGCTAAGTAATGACTATACCCAACTCTACAATTTAGCTGGTTATAAAGCCATTCATAACTGCAGGCCTAACAAAAAAGGAGGTGGCACAGCAATATATTACAAAGATACCTTCATTTGCAATAGTGTTATTAGTGATAGAGACGACTATTGTGAATATACTTTTGCCAAGTTCTCCAGTAAATCCCTTAAATCCTCCCTGACTATCGGTGCCATCTATAGATTTCCTAATACCAACATGCTTCATTTTCAGACAACGTAAGGAATCTAATCATAAATAACAATCTCAACAAAAATCACATCATTCTGGGAGGTGATTTCAATATTGACCTGGGTCTTCAAAACAACCCTCAAGTTGACTATTTCCGTAACAGCATGCACTCCTGTATGCTAATCCCCACAATCACTAAGCCCACCCGAGTCACTCAAACATCTGCCACCACCCAGGATCACCTATGGACTAATATAACAGCTCCCCTTACATCTGGGGTAATTTATGACAGAACAACTGACCACTATCCTACCTTCCTCAAAGCAAACATGGACACAACACCACCAGAAACCAAGAAACTCTCATTCAGGCTACACAGTGAATCAGCTTTAGGCAATCTCTCTAATGCACTTCACAATGTTAACTGGGAATCGGAATTTAATAATATACAGGATATAAACTCATTAACTAACCTCTTTCTCTCCAAAACTCTAAGCCTCTTGGGACCTCGTCTATTTCCTATATGCATCAATGATCTGCCTAATGTCTCTAACATTTTGAAACCTATTTTGTTTGCTGATGATAATACCCTCATCTACTCTAACCCCAACCCACATACACTAAATAATGTTGTTAATAATGAACTAAAAAAAAGTCCACTTATGGATGTCAACCAACAAACTAACACTTAACATAGAAAAGACCTACTACATCATATTTGGATGCAAATCTACAAATGTAATTCAGCTTCAGATAGACAATGTAAACATTAGCAATAAAAATGATGGAAAATTTCTTGGCCTATTCCTAGACAAGAGACTCAACTTCAGTACCCACATACAACACATAACTAGGAAAGTGTCTAAAACAGTTGGTATACTCTCCAAAATCAGATATTATGTACCTAACTCTCCTCTCATCTCTCTATATTATGCACTAATCTATCCCAATCTCATCTATGGTATCTGTGCATGGAGTTCAACCACTGCAAACCATTCCAAGTCCATCATCACCCAGCAAAAATCTGCTATCAGAATAATATCAAATTCTGCTTTCAGACAACACTCAGCCCCCTTGTTTAACTCCCTAAACATGCTAAACATAATCTCACTCCATAAATTCTCTTGTGTCAACTACATTTACAAAACCCTGTTCTTAAATGCAAATCCTGCTCTGAAACCCTTCCTGGACAGATGTAATAGGACCCATTATCACCACACCAGAAATAAATATCTCTTTGATATCCCCAGAGTTAAACTTAATCTGTGTAAACACTCTATGCAAATAAAGGGACCCAGTTTATGGAACTCACTCCCTATTGAATTGAAAAGCTGTCCAACTTTTACATCATTCAAAATCAATACAAAAAAGTACCTAATTTCATCTTCATAGTTTTTCACCTTTTGCCTTAAAGTTGCACTATCTACTGCTACCCAATCTCCCAACCTTTATGTTCCCAATTTGAACATCTTTACCATTGTGATCATTGCTGTCTTCTTATATGTGCTGCTAATCTGTTGTATGGTGTTTATTATTCTTGTTTATCTGTATCTATTGCTACCCAGTCTCCCAATCTTTATGTACCCAATCTGAACATCTTTACCATTGTGTTCATTGCTGTCTTATATGTGCTGGCAATCTGCTGTATGGTGTCTATTAATCTTGTTAATTACCAATCAAGCTGTTCAATGTAATCAATTAGAGCTTTAATATAACAATGTGCTTTAATATACTTACTAAGCTCTCTCATCTCATTTTTCTCTTGTAATGTATTTGTTATCATTTATCAATTATGATAGAAATTACCTACTTAAAATTATCTGTTAGATTAAGGACCTGCCCGAAACGCTGCGCGTACTAGTGGCTTTACAAGATTGGAAATACTGTCCTATTCAATGTATTCTCACAAACCCAATGTACCTTCTTGTATATAAATAAATAAAATAAAAAAAATAAAAATAGTATGATGATAGATGGAATTACTGGTGTCAATTTCACTTTGCCTGCTGCTCTTAGATTGCTCATTGACAATCAAAGGTTACACTCAACGTCTCCTTTAAAGGCAGATTCTTTGGCTAACTTATCAGCTCTATCATGCATTCGGAGGCCAACATGAGATGGAGACCACATGAAATGGACATTGTTACCATCCTAAATAATACCATCCTCTACCGCCTGCGTCAAATCCGTCATCAAAACCCAGACGCGATTCATCAGTGCTTCGTTAGAGATGGCTTGATTAAAGTTAGGAAATCATCAACAGGTAAAATGTTTACAATTGCTAATGAGGATAACCTCAACACTTTCCTCAACCAATGTGGTTTGTCTCACCTTAATATCACTCCCATTGAGTCAACATAATTAACCCCCTTGTCACCTAGTGCGGGCTAGGTATCCTAATTTCCCTTTCCTTCACTTTTTTAATTAATTTTTAATTTTACCTATTACTAGTCATTTTCTGGACATAATTAACCGAGTGCTTTAATATTTCTTCAGGTTTTTTTAAGTATACGGTCATAACAAAACTACTTTTAGTTAATAATCTTTAGCTTAAATTTGCCTATGTTTATTATTCAACTTTTTTCTTTGATTTCATTTATCACCAAGGATGCCTAGCCTTACCTTGAGGTTACCTTGAGGTACTTCCGGGGCTTAGCGTCCACGCGGCCCGGTCATCGACCAGGCCTCCTGGTTGCTGGACTGATCAACCAGGCTGTTGGACGCGGCTGCTCGCAGCCTGACGTATGAGTCACAGCCTGAATGATCAGGTATCCTTTCGAGGTGCTTATCCAGTTCTCTCTTGAACACTGTGAGGGGTTTGCCAGTTATGCCCCTTATGTGTAGCGGGAGCGTGTTGAACAGTCTCGGGCCTCTGATGGTGATAGAGTTCTCTCTCAGAGTACCAGTTGCACCTCTGTTTTTCAACGGGGGTATTCTGCACATCCTGCCATCCACACACACACACACACACACACATATATATATATATATATATATATATATATATATATATATATATATATATATATATATATATATATATATATATACACATACATATCAATATATATATACATATACACATATATATACACATTCAAATATATATATAGATATATAGCGAGGAGTGAATGTAGATAATCTTCAAGGGATGCGTATGGGGTGATGATGATTGATTGATAAAGATTAAGCCACCCAAGAGGTGGCACGGGCATGAATAGCCCGTAAGTGGTGGCCCTTTTGAGCCATAACCAGTATCAGTAGATGATACTGTAGATCTGTGGAGGTTTTGTATAGACTTGTTTATATATTTTTTCCCCTTTTATATCATAATTCTATTTTGTAATTTGCCATTCTTGCCTTGTTTTCCTGCAACCAGCCTTTTTATGTAGGCAAGTTTAGACCCTGAACTAAACCTCTTATCCACTATCTATGACAATCATCACTTTAATGATCTGAACTGCAGACATTTTACAGCACATGATGTAAACAATGTATTAACACATAATCACAATATCTCTGTAATCAACTTAAATGTTAGATCCCTAGGTGAACACTTCGATGATGTTAGTGCCTTGATTGAAACTATTGACAACAAATTCACTTTTATTATACTTACTGAAACGTGGTTGAAAGAGGATACTACTCAACTCTTTAACATGCCTAACTACTCTGCAATTCATACCTGTCATCAAATTCAGAGAGATGGTGGTACTGCTCTTTACTGCCACCATGAACTAACATGCTTAAAAGTAATTAGAACTAGAGACTGCTGTGGGGAGTATATCTTCGCCAGTTTCAGAGTCAAGGGTGCCGAGCCTATCCTGTCTGTGGGTGCAGTCTATAGAATTCCTAACACTGATGTGTCTGAATTCAATTCAAACCTTAGTAATCTAATACTCGATAACAGACTGAACAAAAACCATCTAATTATCGCAGGGGACTTTAATATTGGTCTCTGCGAGCCTGAACACCCTACTGCTGTTAGCTTCCTCAACTGTATGAATTCCTGCTTCCTCATACCCTTAATCACTAGACCTACTAGAATCACTGATAGGACTGCCACGACTCTAGATCACATCTGGACCAACATAACCTCTCCGCTTACTTCAGGTATAATCACCAATAGCACTGCAGACCATTACCCCACATTTCTCTTAACTAACATTAACAAACCACCTCTAGAGAAAAGGGAGATAAGTTTTAGGCTGCACAATGAATCTTCATTAGACAATTTTATAACTGCTGCTGATAATGTCAACTGGGAGTCCGAGTGAGGTAACATAGGGGACATCAACCTATCAGTGAATCTTTTCTTCAAAAAACTCTTAGCCTTTATAACACCCACTGTCCTATGCTTACAAAACAAGTCACTACCAAAAGGCTTAACAATCCCTGGCTTACAAAGGGAATACTTAAATCCATTAATAAAAAACATGACCTTGAGAAGAAGTATTGGTTAGGAACCGTCTCCAAAGAATTTTCAAAGAATTACTCCTTATTGCTATCTAAGATAATTAGACGAGCCAAAACTAAATACTACGAAGATAAATTTACCCAAATAAAGAGCAACATTAAAAAAACTTGGAGCACAATTTCACAAATATTGGGATCAAAGAAGATTTTAAACAACAAACCAACACTCCTGTCCAATAACGATGGTCAGCTTTCAGCCTCTGATTCTGCTATTGAGTTCAATAGGTTCTTCTCTTCCATTGGGTCATCCCTTGCAAATGATATTCCATCTTCCAGTTCTGACGTTTAGGACTATCTTACAGGTAACTATCCACAGTCTCTGTACCTAAAGCCTACTAATTCCACTGACGTCAATGAGATAATCCTTCCCCTTAAAACTAAGTCTAGTGCCATTGAGGAGATACCAACATTAATTTACAAAAAAGGCTCCAGATCCTTAGCCCCTGCAATTGCATTGCTCTTCAACAAGTCACTTGAACTCCAAACCTTTCCAGATATTCTAAAATAAGCGAGAGTAACCCCTGTCCACAAATGTGGTGATCTCACAGATGTTAACAACTACAGACCTATTTCAATCCTGCCTAACTTATCAAAAAATTTTGAAAAACTAATCTACAAGCAGCTTTACTCTTATCTAGCCAAACACAATATACTTAGCTCTTGCCAATATAGCTTCAGCCCAAAAAAAAGCACTAACGATGCACTTATTAGTATGATTAAGTTGATTCATGCAGCTCTTGATAAAAATGAGTTCCCTGTTGGGTTATTTGTGGACCTGCGTAAGGCTTTTGACACTGTCAACCACCAAAACCTCCTTTTTAAATTACATCATTATGGAGTCAGAGGACACTCACTGCAAAACATCAAATCTTACCTTAATGACAGGCTCCAGTATGTTTCTGTGAACAATTCAATTTCTCCCACCCTACCCATCAACATTGGTGTTCCTCAGGGCAGCATACTTGGCCCTCTCCTCTTTCTCATCTTCATTAATGACCTTCCAAATGCCTCCCAACACCTCAAACCTATTCTATTTGCTGAGGACACAACCTTCATTTACTCCAGTCCTGACCCCCTTGCTCTAAATGCCACAGTAAATACTGAGCTAAATGAAGTCCATCTTTGGCTAACTACCAACAAACTCACCCTTAACATTGACAAAACTTTTTATATTCTGTTTGGCAATAAATCCTCTAATCAAATAAATCTCAAAATAAACAATACCCAAATTTGTAACAAATTAGATGGAAAATTCCTTGGCGTTCTTTTTGAACACAAGCTGAATTTCCAGGGACACATTCTAAATATATCAAAAAATGTTTCAAAACCTGTTGGCATTCTTTCTAAGATCAGATATTATGTACCCCGCCCTGCCCTGGTTACTCTCTATTACTCCCTCATCTATCTATACCTCAACTATGGTATTTGTGCTTGGGGTTCTACTACCCAAAATCATTTACGTCCTCTAATTACTCAACACAAAGCTGCTATTAGGACAATATCCAACTCTGGCCCCAGACATCACTCGGTACCCCTACTCAAATCTCTGAATATGTTAGATATTAAGTCACTGCACATTCTCTCTTGTGTATTATACATATATAAAACGCTGAACCGTAATGCCAATCCTGACCTCAAAAGCTTCATTGAAGGTTGTAACAGAACCCATGAGCACCACACCAGAAATAAATACAGTTTTGATATTCCAAGAGTACGACTTAATCAAACTAGAAATGCTCTACAAATCAAGGGACCCAGAATGTGGAATGACCTTCCCAACCATGTTAAAGACTGTACCTCTCTCAACCAGTTTCATATTAAAACTAAACACTACCTAATAAATTCCCTGTAACGTACCTTACCCCTGTATTGTCAACCCATGTCTGTTATTTTTTTTTTAATCAATGCTGTTTGTCGCCCTATTGTTGTTATGCAGCTTTTTCAGTCATGTTCCCCTTTTTTTTATCTTTGTTTGTATTTGTTCTCAACACATTTTATTCTTTATGCTCAATTAGTATTAAGTTATAGATATTAATGTTTTTCCTGCCCGAAACGCATTGCGTAATAGTGGCTTTAGGCATTGTATGTACTAGCTCTATCTATAAATCGATCCATTAATGTAACATCACTTGTATGTATGTACCTTACCTGAATAAACATATTTATTTATTATTTTATTTATAATTTTGTTGTATTTGTGTCTAGCTTCGTATACGAGCATGTTACAAATAAATAAATATAAATAAATAAATAAATGTTTATTTAGGTAAGGTACATATATACAAGAGATTTTACAAAGATTGATGGATTTATAGATAGAGCTAGTACATACAATGCCTAAAGCCACTATTATGCAAAGCGTTTCGGGAATGAAAAACATTAATTACTAAAGCTTAATACTAATTGAGTAAAAAGAATAAAATGTGTTGAGAACAAATAAAAATAGAGACAAAAAAGGGGGGAACATGGCTGAAAAAGCAGCACAAATACAATTAGTTCGACAAACAGCGTTATTTAAAAAAACATAGTTTTTTACAGTTACAGCTATGTCTTTGAGAGTTGAGAGCATTTAAGGAGTATAAGGAGTCACTTACAATTAATGTATCAAGTTTGGAGACTTGTACACATTTCAGTGCAAGGAGCAAGGCAAATAATTCAGTCTGAAGGGTAGAGGCCCAGTTGTTTATACGGACTCCCCACTCAAAGTACAAGCCATCGCCCATGTCAGAACAACTGCACTTCCAGCTGCACCCATGGTGCGGTGTAGGGAACCATCATTGTAAATGATTTGAGAGAGAGAATGCTCTGTGGACAGAGCATCAATATGGCTTAAGGCGTTGAGCTTTGCCTCAAGACGAAGCTTGGGCTGAACTCTAATTTGCTTCTTGGGTGGAAAGGGAGAGATTAAAACTGGAAAGGGTGTAACCTCCCACGGTGCAGTAAAGTGCCGTTGTTGTTTCTCTTGGTACAAATCATGAACCTGATACATTCTGAGTTGAGTTCCAGTTTTTGTTATCCATTTGGAACAATGGTGATCTTCAATAAAGAAATTCTGGAGGGCTTCTGTGCAAGGACTAGGATGAGTTAGCCTAAGCATTTTTATACCTCTACAACTTAGCTAGTATAAAGCCATTCATAACTGTAGGCCTAATAAAAAAGGTGGTGACACAGCTATATATTACCGAGATACATTAATCTGCAACAGTGTCATTAGTGACACAGACGACTACTGTGAATATACTTTTGCTCAGTTTACAATTAAATCCTTTAAATCCTCTTTGACAATTGGAGCCATCTATAGATTTCCCAACACTAACATAGCTTCTTTCTCAGATAACCTAAGGAATCTTATTATAAACAACAATTTCAACAAAAACTACATCATTCTGGGAGGAGACTATAATATTGACCTGGGTCAACAAAATTGCTCTCAAGGTGCCTATTTCCTTAACAGCATGAACTCCTGTATGGTAATCCCCACAATCACCAAACCTACCCGAGTCACTCAAACATCAGCCACTACCTTGGATCACATATGGACAAACATAACAGCTCCCCTTGTATCTGGTATAATCTACGACAGAACAACTGACCACTATCCTACCTTTCTCACAGCGAACATGGACATTACACCACCAAAAAGCAAGAAACTTTCATTTAGGCTACACAGTGAATCAGCTTTAGGCAATCTTACAAATGCACTTCACAATATTAAATGGGATTGTGAATTCAATAATACCGTGTACAAGTCTCCAAACTTGATACATTAATTGTAAGTGACTCCTTATCATCCTTAAATGCTCTCAACTCTTTAAGACATAACTGTAACATGCTCGTGTCCAAAGCTAGACACAAATACAACAAAATTATTAGGGATGGTAACAGAGTCCATTTCATGTGGTCTCCATCTCATGTTGGCCACCGAATGCATGATAGAGCTGATAAGTTAGCCAAAGAATCTGCCTTTAAAGGAGCCGTTGAGTTTAACCTTGGATTGTCAATGAGCAATCTGAGAGCAGCAGTACACCGAGAACTTCAACAAGATCTTGTTGATCTGAGGCAAAGTGAAATTGACACCAGTAATTCCATCTATCATCATACTATCATGCAAGAGGAGCCACACATCTATGGATCATCCAATAAAATCAGCAGACTTCTAGATGTTACTACTGCTCGGCTTAGACTCGGTTACAATTATCTCTGGGAATTCTCATTATCTGCTGATGTAGACCTAACCAAATGTAAACTGTGTCAACAAAATTATTCAAATCAATTCAAATCAAATCAAATTTTTATTTAGGCAAGGTACATACATACAAGAGATTTTACAGAGTGATGGATTTATAGATAGGGCTACTACATACAATGCCTAAAGCCACTATTACGCAAAGCGTTTCCGGCATGAAAAACTTAAATGACTAAGGCTTAATACTAATTGAGCATAAGGAATAAAATGAGTTGAAAACAAATAAAAAAAAAGAGTTAAGAAGGGGGGAACATGACTGAAAAAGCAGTACAAATACAATTCGGTCGAAAAAACAGCATCATAAAAAAAACAGACATTGGTTGGCAATAGAGGGGGTAAGGTAGGTTACAGGGAATTTATTAGGTAGTGCTTCGTTTTTATCTTAAACTGGTTGAGAGAGGTACAGTCTTTAACATGGTTGGGAAGGTCATTCCACATTCTGGGTCCCTTGATTTGTAAAGCATTTCTAGTTTGATTAAGTCGTACTCTAGGAATATCAAAACTGTACTTATTTCTAGTGTGGTGCTCATGGGTTCTGTTACAACCTTCTATGAAGCTTTTGAGGTCAGGATTGGCATTACAGTTCAGCGTTTTATATATGTATAATACACATGAGAAAATGTGCAGTGACTTAATATCTAACATATTCAGAGATTTGAGTAGGGGGACCGAGTGATGTCTGGGGCCAGAGTTGGATATTGTCCTAATAGCAGCTTTGTGTTGAGTGGTTAGAGGACGTAAATGATTTTGGGTAGTAGAACCCCAAGCACAAATACCATAGTTGAGATATGGATAGATGAGGGAGTAATAGAGTCACCAGGGCAGGGCTGGGTACATAATATCTGATCTTAGAAAGAATGCCAACAGTTTTTGAAACTTTTTTTGATATATTTAGAATGTGTCCCTGGAAATTCAGCTTGTGATCAATGAGAATGCCAAGGAATTTGCCATCTAATTTGTTACAAATTTGGGTATTGTTTATTTTGAGATTTATTTCATTAGAGGATTTATTGCCAAACAGAATATAAAAAGTTTTGTCAATGTTAAGGGTGAGTTTGTTGCAGTTAGCCAAAGATGGACTTTATTTAGCTCGGTATTTACTGTGGCTTTTAGAGCAAGGGGGTCAGGACTGGAGTAAATGAAGGTTGTGTCGTGTTATGAAAAATGGTGGGCTTGCTATGGGGAACTGGACTATTAAGGGGTAAGGGTAAGTAGAATTCAGAGGTATCAAGATATGGGAGAACTAAAAGGCCCGGCCCCCAAAATAAAATAACCACAGTAATAAATACTTGCTACTACACCCTGTAAATCTAGAGATAGATTATTGTACTCCCACACAGGAAAAAGGGATACTCTGTTCAAACTTACTTATTTATTAACCCCTTAACAACCCCCCATACACAATCACACCAATAACAATATAATACTAACTTTACCACACAATCTTACGTTAAGAGCCTTGGTCCACATAGGCAGGATACAAGGTTTTACACTGAAAACAAGCTAGGGTAAAGCTCTACTATAAAACACTTGAAGTTAGAGTCAGCTTAGGGTAGGGGGACCACGTGGTTCCACTGAGACCCCCTTTGGAATAACTAGTACAATAACACTTTAAAACACTTACTACACCCCAGGTATACTACTCTACACATAGAACAAGGGTATGCCAAAATATAACCATAAAAAATAGCAAAGATGACTTAACCAGACGCAGACACAGAAATAAATAAATAAGAGGAAGGAGAGGCACTTCCTATCACCACAGCCAGCCAGCAGAAAAGGGCGCGCGCGAGTCTCTCGTCTCCCTCTCCGAAAGCTATGCTGCCGGCAAACTGTTCAACTAATCATACCGGTGCCCGATACTAAGTTTACTCAGGTTTACTTTACAATTGATTAGACAGTATTAGTAAACATAGTTGGTGCCTATTTTATTATTTAATAATCAACCCCAAGCTCAATCTTTAAATACTCTTTGAGAAACAAGAATAGTCTTACGACTGGCAGGGAAGATACGACATATGCAGCTCGCGAAGCGTGTTTACTATATGGTAGCTCAATAAGCTCAGATTTTGACCTCTGGTTTCCATCTAAAGAACCCAGATTTGTAACACTCCTCCCCCCTTCAGAGAAAAAAAAAATGTGACTACTAGAATAGTAGTCATATTTTTTGTAAGAGTATACAGAGAATAAAAAAAGAAATCCATGACATAATAGAAAATCAATCAAACAACAATTTCTCTGCCAAAAAAAAAAATACAAGGGAATTCTCTGAAAGAAAAAACATACACAAAAACAAAAAAAAACAAAAGGAAGTAAATAAATTGGACACGGGATATTTAATGTCACAGGAGAACCTAAAAAAAAATAACTAAAGCATGACATTTGGTATGGCTTCCTGCGGCTCAGATGAATGTTACTCAGGCAAGAGGGACAGAGCGTCGGCTATCACGTTGAGCCGGCCCGGTAGGTGGATAATAGATAGATTAAAGTCCTGTAGGTACAATGCCCACCTGAGGATGCGTTTATTTTTCTGCTTCATCTGATTCATGAAAACTAATGGGTTATGGTCCGTGTACACTTCCACTATATTACCTGTGAGGTAAACTTCAAACTTTTTGCATGTTAGCACTTGCACCAACGCCTCTTTTTCTATCACCGAATAATTGCGCTGCGCCTTGTCAAATTTTACAGAGTAATAATATACTGGGTGTTCCAGTTTATCATCCCCAGTTTGCAACAACACTGCACCAGCACCCGAGTCAGACGCGTCAACTTGAATTTTAAACGGACGGTCGAACCTTGGACTAGCAAGCACTGGGGCGGAAGCTAAGATCAATTTCAAAATTTTAAATGCCTCTGCACAGTCCGATGACCACTTAAATTTAACGGCCTTCCGCAACAAATCTGTGAGAGGAGTGGCCACACTGGAAAATTTCTGACAAAAGCGTCAGTAGTACGCACACATACCGATAAATCGTTGAATGTCCTTTTTAGACCTGAGCACTGGATAGTCCAGAATGGCACTGATTTTATCTTGCCGAGGTAACACTTTCCCTTGGCCCACTTCATAACCGAGGTACGTCACTGTGCCTTGGCCAAAATGACACTTTTTAGCATTTAAGGTTAGATTTGCAT
This sequence comes from Procambarus virginalis, assembly GCA_020271785.1. NCBI lineage: Eukaryota > Metazoa > Arthropoda > Malacostraca > Decapoda > Cambaridae > Procambarus > Procambarus virginalis. The sequence continues at coordinate 256,879 of WNGS01061674.1, forward strand.
GTTTCAACACTGTGAACAACTGGCGTACTCTAGCTATGTGGTCAGCCCAATTAATATCAAAGAGCACAATATCATCTAAATACGCCCGACAATTTGGCACATTAGCGAGCAAAGAGTTCATTAGCCTCTGGAACGTGGCAGGGGCATTACGCAAGCCGAATGGTAACACTTGATACTCAAACACACCCTCGGGTGTCACAAACGCCGTTAGTTGTTTAGCACGGTCAGTGAGTGGGATTTCATAGTACCCCCTCGAGAGATCGAATTTCAAGACATATGTGGCGTTCCCGATTTCGTCGATACAGTCCTCGAGACGTGGCAACGGATAGGCGTCCACTATGGTCACCTTGTTGAGCTGCCGATAATCGGTGCATAATCGCCAGGAGCCATCTGGTTTGGGGACCAAAAGGCCGGGCGAGCACCAAGAGCCCTGGCTCGGCCTGATGAGGCCGTGCTGGAGCAAGAAGTCGACCTCCTTCCCAGCAAACATTTTCACGTTTTTAAAACGTTCTAAAAACGACATTTCATTGTTTTCAGCACGTTTATAATAACGTTTAGAAAATGTTTTTTGAGAACTTTTATTTACGACCTTAGAACGTAAATAAATAATGATTCAAAAAACATTTCTGTAATCATTTAATTACCTACATTAAAACGTTTAGGGTAAATTAGGGTATAATAATTTTTTATTTCATATCTAAAATAGAAAGGGAGAGAAAGAAATAAGACATATCTGAGAAAGAAATGGATATCCTATATATGTACGTGTAAATTACAAATAAATAGGGTACAAAAAGAGAATTAAAATATTATATTTATTTAATTAGGAATGAGAAATACAACAAAATATATGTAATAGCTCGAAATATATAGACTATATCTATAACAGAATATAGAAGTAAAAATCAAAAATCTATAAAAATCTATAAGTGCAATGTGAACACAATAGAATTCGTGACGAAGCAGGCTGTGATTCATGTCATGCTAAGATCAGTCTGATGTTACAAGCAGTTATTGTTACTTAAAGCTAAAACTAAAAGAAAGAGAAAGAAAGAAAAAGAAAGAAGGAAAGAGAAAGAATAAAGAAAAAGAGGAAGAGAAGAAAGAAAGAAGAAGAGAAAGAAAAGAGAAAGAAAGAAAAAGAGAAAGAAAAAAAAAAGAGAAAGAAAGAAAAAAGAGAAAGAAA
>WNGS01061674.1:259064-270205 GCA_020271785.1 Procambarus virginalis
GGCACTTTAACAGAGTTTTCTTCTACAGGTCTATTCCATTCTACTCTAAATCTGATTTCTTTGTGATCACTGTTCCCTAGCTCACTCCCTATTTCGAAATTGTCATTAAGAACATAAGACACATAAGAATTCGAAAAGCTGATTTTAATAGCCTAGAATTTTTGGGGTCAAATTGATTGGAAAGTCTTGGGTATGGGGTGTGGGCCGGTCTTGGAGCGAGACACGAACCCAGCGATAGATGATGTAAATGGGAATTTCGATGTGGATTCAATATATAACTTATTTAAGAATATTCTAAACAAAGCACAGGAACGTAGTATACCACACAAATTGAATACATAAGAACATAAGAACAAAGGCAACTGCAGAAGGCCTATTGGCCCATACGAGGCAGCTCCTATTTATAACCACCCAATCCCACTCATATACATGTCCAACCCATGCTTGAAACAATCGAGGGACCCCACCTCAACAATGTTACGCGGCAATTGGTTCCACAAATCAACAACCCTGTTACTGAACCAGTATTTACCCAAGTCTTTCCTAAATCTAAACTTATCCAATTTATACCCATTGTTTCGCGTTCTGTCCTGTGTTGATACTTTTAATACCCTATTAATATCCCCTTTGTTATGTCCATTCATCCACTTGTAAACCTCTATCATGTCACCCCTAACTCTTCGCTTTCCAGTGAATGCAAATTAAGCTTTGTTAATCTTTCTTCATATGAAAGATTTCTAATTTGGGGAATTAACTTAGTCATCCTACGCTGGACACGTTCAAGTGAATTTATATCCATTCTATAATATGGCGACCAAAACTGAACTGCATAATCTAAATGGGGCCTAACCAGAGCAAGATATAGCTTGAGAACCACACCAGGTGTCTTATTACTTACGCTGCGATTAATAAATCCGAGTGTCCTATTTGCCTTATTACGAACATTTATGCATTGATCCTTTTGTTTTAAATTCTTACTAATTATAACTCCCAGATCCCTTTCACAATCCGACTTCGCAATCTCAACACCATCTAGCATGTATCTTGTAACTCTATCATCATTACCTAGCCTCAGAACTTTACATTTATCAGCATTAAACTGCATCTGCCAATCCTTTGACCATTTCAAAACCCTATCTTTTTTTTTTTTGAGATATATACAAGAGTTGTTACATTCTTGTACAGCCACTAGTACGCGTAGCGTTTCGGGCAGGTCCCTGGAATACGATCCCCAGCCGCGAAGAATCGTTTTTTCCTCCAAGTACACATTTTACTGTTGCGTTAAACAGAGGCTACAGTTAAGAATTTGCGCCCAGTAAATCCTCCCGGCCAGGATACGAACCCATGACATAGCGCTCGCGGAACGCCAGGCGAGTGTCTTACCACTACACCACGGAGACTGTAAATCTATCTAGATCAACTTGAAGTGATAGTGAGTCCTCCTCCGAATTAATTTCCCTACCGATTTTCGTATCATCGGCAAATTTGTATGTTATAAAAATAGTGGGCTTGCTATGGGGGAACTGGTACTATTAAGGGGTAAGGGTAAGTAGAATACAGAGGTATCAAAAAATGGGAGAACTAAAAGGCCCGGCCCCCAAAGTAAAATATCCACAATGATAAATGCTTGCTACTAAACCCGGTTAGTCTAGGAATAGATTATTGTACTCCCACACGGGAAAAAGGGATACTCTGTTCAAACTTACTTATTTATTAACCCCTCAACACCCCCCATACACAATCACACCAATAACAATTTAATACTAACTTTACCACACAATCTTACGTTAAAAGCCTTGGTCCACCTAGGCAGGATACAAGGTTTACACTGAAAGCAAGCTAGGGTAAAGCTCTACTATAAACACTGGAGGTAGTCCGCTTGGGGTAGGGGACCACGTGTTTACACTGGGACCCCCGTTAGCATAACAAGTAAGATAAACACTTAAATACACTTACTACACCCCAGGTATACTACTCTACACCTAGAACGATAGGTATGCCACAATATAACCATAAAAATAGCAAAGAAGACTTAACCAGACGAAGATACAGAAATAAATAAATAAGAGGAAGGAGAGGCACTTCCTTCCACCACAACCAGCCAGCAGAGAAGAACCAGCCAGTCTCTCGTCTCCTCCTCCGTGGACTAATGCTGCCGGCAGACTGTTCAACTAATCATACCGGCGCCCGATACAAAGTTTACGCAGGTTTACTTTACAAATGATTAGACAGTATTAGTAAACATAGTTGGTGCCTATTTTATTATTTAATAATCAACCCCAAGCTCAATCTTTAAATACTCTTCGAGAGACAAGACTAATCTTACGACTGGCAGGGAAGATACGACAAATGCCACTCGCAATGCGTTTTTACTCTATGGTAGCTCAATAAGCTCAAATTTTGACCTCTGGTTTCCCTCTAAAGAACCCAGAGTCGTAACATTGCAAATGTTGCTACTCAAACCTGAATCTAAATCATTTATATATATTATAAACAACAGAGGTCCCAGGACAGAGCCTTGAGGCACTCCACTTACAGCATTTTCCCACTCTGACTTGACTCCATTTATACTAACTCTCTGTTTCCTTTGGTATAGCCATGCCCTAATCCAGCTTAATATAGCACCCCCAATACCATGAGCCTCTATCTTTTTAATCAGTCTTTCATGTGGCACTGTATCGAAAGCTTTGCTAAAGTCAAGGTACACAACATCACAATCCTTACCACTATCAACTGCCTCAACTATGCTAGAATAAAAAGATAACAAATTTGTTAAACATGAACGGCCATTTATAAAACCATGTTGCGACTCAATTATTAATTTATGTTTTTCAAGATGAAGACGAATTTTATTTGCTATTATAGATTCGAGTAACTTTCCCACAATAGACGTTAGGCTAATTGGTCGATAGTTAGACGCAAGTGATCTATCTCCTTTCTTAAAAACTGGTATCACATTAGCAACTTTCCAAAACTCTGGCACTCTGCCTGACTCTATTGATTTATTAAATATGATTGACAGTGGGTCACAAAGCTCCTCTTTGCATTCTTTCAGCACTCTGGCAAACACTTCATCCGGCCCTGGGGATTTGTTTGGTTTGAGTTTTACTATTTGTTTAAGAACATCCTCCCTGGTAACTGCTAAACTCGTCAACCTGTCCTCGTCCCCACCCACATAGACTTGTTGGGCTGAAGGCATATTGTTAAGTTCCTCTTTAGTAAATACAGATACAAAATATTTATTAAAAATACTACTCATCTCTTCATCACTATCTGTTATTTGACCTGTCTCAGTTTTTAATGGACCTATCCTTTCCCTAGTCTTAGTTCGATATAACTGAAAAAACCCTTTAGGATTTGTCTTTGCTTGCCCTGCTATACGAACTTCATAGTTTCTTTTTGCTTTCCTTATCTCTTTTTTAACATTTCTAACTAGTTGTACGAATTCCTGTTCTAAAGTGACCTCCCCATTTTTAATCCTTTTGTACCAAGCTCTCTTTTTACCTATAAGATTCTTCAAATTCTTTGTTATCCACTTTGGGTCATTAGTAATCGATCTATTCAATTTGTGTGGTATACTACGTTCCTGTGCTTTGTTTAGAATATTCTTAAATACGTTATAAATTGAATCTACATCGAAATCCCCATTTACATCACCTATCGCTGGGTTCATGTCTCGCTCCAAGACCGGCCCACACCCCATACCCAAGACTTTCCAATCAATTTGACCCAAAAAATTCTTAGGCTATTAAAATCAGCTTTTCGAAAATCTGGCACTTTAACAGAATTTTCTCCTACAGGTCTATTCCATTCTATGCTAAATCTGATTTCTTTGTGATCACTGTTCCCTAGCTCACTCCCTATTTCGATGTCATTAATTTGTGTTTCCCTGTTAGTTAACACTAAATCTAAAATATTATTTTCCCGTGTTGGTTCCTTAATGTGTTGCGTAAGAAAGCAATCGTCAATTAATTCTAGAAAATCTGCTTCACTATTCCCTGTTTTGTTCAACCAGTTTATTCCACTAAAATTAAAGTCACCCACGACATAAATACTGTTAGATCTAGATGCCCTAGATATTTCATCCCATAGATGCTTTGCTTCCATTCTGTCTAAATTTGGTGGCCTATATATAACTCCTATTATAATATTATTTGCTTTTTCGTTTAATTCTATCCAAATAGTTTCTGTGTGTGGCTCAGTTTTGATTCCCTCTTTGAGACTACATTTCAAATTGTCCCTAACGTATATGGCTACTCCACCTCCTCGTCTAATATATCTATCTGTGTGAAATAGTTTAAATCCATTTATTTGATATTCGGCTAATAGTTCTCTATTATCAATATTCATCCACGTTTCGGTAAGTGCAATAATATCTATTTTTTCTGTGCAGACAAGAGCATTTAATTCGTTAATTTTATTTCTTAGACTTCTACTGTTTGTGTAATATACCCTAAGTGAATTGTTATTTTGAGGCCCTTCTCTTTCCCTGATCATTTTGCCAATTCCTTTCTCCGGCAAACACACACTTTTATTACATCCTTCCTCCAAATCAATTCCCATACCTCTATCTACTAACAGTTTAAACCCAAACAAACACCTCTAACCACTTCTTCCAACGAGTTTGCAACAGCAACAACCCCAGCTCTCGATAGATGCACCCCATCCCAAGCATACATTTCATTTCTTCCATAGAAGTGTTCCCAGTTGTCTATATAAGATATTGCATTAGATTTGCAATATCTTTCCAGCCTGCAATTGACACCAAGTGCCCTCGACATCCATTCATTTCCCACTCCCTTTCTTGGAAGAATGCCACATATGATCGGGATTCCTCCCTTGCTCCTAACTAATTCTATTGCTGTCTTGAATTTCAGTATTAGTTCCTCACTTCTAACTCTCCCAACATCATTACCCCCTACACTAATACAAATAATGGGTTTGTTCCCATTTCCCTTCATAATATCATTCATGTTTCCAACAATATCACCAATTCCAGCTCCCGGATAGCACACCCATAATTTGTTCCCCCTTTCTCTGGCACAAAACGTTCTGTCTAAATATCTCACCTGAGAATCTCCCACAACCAAAACTCGCCTCGGTACCTCCTTAACTTTCTGAGCACCCTGAGGGGCCCGCGCTTCGCCGCTCCTTGCTGATTTCTTTTCGGAGTGCACTGCTGGCTCACCACAGCACTCGTCCTCCAACACGGCAAATGAATTTGCCGTCTTTAGGGCGTCTGTAGGCGGCCTTGTCAAGGTCTTCTTAAGACCCCTGTCCCCAACGACTCTCCACGACGAGGTCTTGTTTATCTTGGCCTTCTCCGTTTCTTCCCGACGTTTCAGCTGTCGTACCTCCTCTCGTAAGGAATCCACCTCTGCTCTCAGAGCCCCAACCAAGTTCACCAATTCCCCCAGTAATCCCTCCATTATTGCTACAATAATGCCGCTACAATCGGAGCTCCAGCCAACACAACCTCTCACTGTGACAGCACCTGACTGACTGAACCTGTGACAGCACCTGACTGACTCTCTCAACCAGTTTAAGATTAAAACTAAACACTACCTGATAAACTCCCTGTAACCTACCTTACCCCTCTATTGTCAACCCATGTCTTATTTTATTTTAATTTTTTTTATTTAACGCTGTTTGTCTACATATTGTATTTGTGCTGCTTTTCAGTCATGTTCCCCCCTTTTTTTTGTACCTTTATTTGTATCTGTTCTCAAAACATTTTATTCTTTTTGCTCAATTAATATTAAGTTTTAGATATTAATGTTTTCTTGCCCGAAACGCATTGCGTAATAGTGGCTTTAGGCATTGTATGTACTAGCTCTATCTATAAATCGATCCACTTATGTAAAATCTCTTTATGTATGTACCTTTCCTGAATAAACATATTTATTTATTATTTATTTAAATAGAAGAGGTCCCAAGATGCTGCCCTGTGGCACTCCAACGGTTATTGGTAGAGTGGGAGAGGTTATATTATTGATGGCTACACATTGGTGTCTATCACTAAGATAGGATTGGATATAGTCCAGTGCATGGCCTCGGATTCCATAATGATGGAGTTTACATAAGAGGTAATTGTGATTAACAGTATCAAAGGCCTTTCTCAGGTCAATGAAGAGTCCAATCGGAAACTCATTTTTGTCAAGGGCTGAGTAAATTATATCAAGGAGACTAATAATTGCATCGTTGGTACTCTTTTTGGGAGCGGAAGCCAAACTGACAGGGGCTAAGAATGTCGAATTTTACGAAATAGGAGTAGAGCTGTTTGTAGATAATTTTTTCAAATATTTTTGATAGAATGGGTAGGTTCGATATTGGTCTATAGTTGTTTATGTCTGCCGGATTACCTTCTTTATGAACTGGCGTTACTCTTGCTTTCTTAAGGATATCAGGGAAGGTATGACACTCAAGGGATTTGTTGAACAGCAGAGCTATAGGTGGCCTAAGAGCATGGGAGGCGTTCTTGTATACAATGGATGGGATTTCACTGATGTTCCCAGCTTTGGTTTTTAGTGAGTGTATGATGGACACAACATGTGTCGGGCTGACTGGTGAAAGGAGAAGAGAGTTTGGATAGCTGCCTGAGAGATATGTGTTGATATGTGTCTGAGTCTGTGGGATTTTACTTGCAAGGTTAGCACCAATCGACGAAAAGAAGCTATTAAATTCATTCGCCATTTCTAAATCAGATGACGGTGCAAGGCCATCCTTAGAGACTGTTATCTGGTTGTGGGAGTGTTGTTTAGTTCCTAGAATATTAGAGATGGTATTCCATGTGCTTTTCATGTTGCCTTTTGCTTCTTTGAATCTAGTCTCATAATATGAAAGTTTAGCTTTTCTTATGATACTGGTAAGCACAGATGAGTACCTTTTAACTACTTCCTTTGTAACTAGGCCACTCCTAATTTTTTTTTCACAATCATGTTTTTTGTTGTTGTTTTTTGTTTTGTTGATTGTTGCTATGTTTGGGCATGTTTTCGGCGATAGATTCTTGGTAGTGTTCCTAGAGGTAGATACTTGGAGAATTATAGTGGGGATAGGCGTATAGTGAACGCTTGGCAGAAGGGTCGTAGATAGGCATGCGAAAATTGGTTAATTTAAAAATTTTGGTTAATTACTGTTGAGGTTCGCTGTGAGTTATGGCATATTAGGTCTCCATGCACTTAACTCGTGCTGGGCAGCAGTTAGGCCATGCAACGTTGAGTGGAGACGAAATTAACACAAATTTTCTGCAGCAGTGCCGGTGCCGGTGCCACCCGCCAGCGTTTCCCGCCAATATATGAGTACTTGGAGCACAATTTCACAAATATTGGGATCAAAGAAGATTTTAAATAACAAACCAACACTCCTGTCCAATAACGATGGTCAGCTTTCAGCCTCTGATTCTGCTATTGAGTTCAATAGGTTCTTCTCTTCCATTGGGTCATCCCTTGCAAATGATATTCCATCTTCCAGTACTGATGTTAAGGACTATCTTACAGGTAACTATCCAAAGTCTCTGTACCTAAAGCCTACTAATTCCACTGACGTCAATGAGATAATCCTTTCCCTTAAAACTAAGTCTAGTGCCCTTGAGGAGATACCAACATTAATTTACAAAAAAGCCTCCAGATCCTTAGCCCCTGCAATTGCATTGCTCTTCAACAAGTCACTTGAACTCCAAACCTTTCCAGATATTCTAAAAAAAGCGAGAGTAACCCCTGTCCACAAATGTGGAGATCTCACAGATGTTAACAACTACAGACCTATTTCAATCCTGCCTAACTTATCAAAAATGTTTGAAAAACTAATCTACAAGCAGCTTTACTCTTATCTAGCCAAGCACAATATACTTAGCTCTTGCCAATATAGCTTCAGCCCAAAAAAAGCACTAACGATGCACTTATTAGTATGATTACCTTAAGTCATGCAGCTCTTGATAAAAATGAGTTCCCTGTTGGGTTATTTGTGGACCTGCATAAGGCTTTTGACACTGTCAACCACCAAAACCTTCTTCTTAAATTACATCATTATGGAGTCAGAGGACACTCCCTGCAATACCTCAAATCCTACCTTACTGACAGGCTCCAGTATGTTTCTGTGAATAATTCAATTTCTCCCGCCCTACCCATCAACATTGGTGTTCCTCAGGGCAGCATACTTGGCCCTCTCCTCTTTCTCATCTACATAAATGACCTTCCAAATGCCTCCCAACACCTCAAACCAATTCTATTTCCTGACGACACAACCTTCATTTACTCCAGTCCTGACCCCCTTGCTCTAAATGCCACAGTAAATACTGAGCTAAATAAAGTCCATCTTTGGCTAACTGCAACAAACTCACCCTTAACATTGACAAAACTTTTTATATTCTGTTTGGCAATAAATCCTCTAATGAAATAAATCTCAAAATAAACAATACCCAAATTTGTAACAAATTAGATGGCAAATTCCTTGGCATTCTCATTGACCACAAGCTAAATTTCCAGGGACACATTCTAAATATATCAAAAAAAGTTTCAAAAACTGTTGGTATTCTTTCTAAGATCAGATATTATGTACCCAGCCCTGCCCTGGTGATTCTATTACTCCCTCATCTATCCATATCTCAACTATGGTATTTGTGCTTGGGGTTCTACTACCCAAAATCATTTACGTCCTCTAATTACTCAACACAAAGCTGCTATTAGGACAATATCCAACTCTGGCCCCAGACATCACTCGGTACCCCTACTCAAATCTCTGAATATGTTAGATATTAAGTCACTGCACATTCTCTCATGTGCATTATACATATATAAAACGCTGAACTGTAATGCCAATCCTGACCTCAAAAACTTCATAGAAGGTTGTAACAGAACCCATGAGCACCACACCAGAAATAAATACAGTTTTGATATTCCTAGAGTACGACTTAATCAAACTAGAAATGCTTTACAAATCAAGGGACCCAGAATGTGGAATGACCTTCCCAACCATGTTAAAGACTGTACCTCTCTCAACCAGTTTAAGATAAAAACGAAGCACTACCTAATAAATTCCCTGTAACCTACCTTACCCTCTATTGTCAACCAATGTCTGTTTTTTTTAAATGACGCTGTTTTTTCGATCGAATTGTATTTGTACTGCTTTTTCAGTCATGTTCCCCCATTCTTAACTCTTTTTTATTTGTTTTCAACTCATTTTATTCCTTATGCTCAATTAGTATTAAGCCTTAGTCATTTAAGTTTTTCATGCCCGAAACGCTTTGCGTAATAGTGGCTTTAGGCATTGTATGTACTAGCCCTATCTATAAATCCATCACTCTGTAAAATCTCTGTATGTATGTACCTTGCCTAAATAAATTTGATTTGATTTGATTTGATTTGAATAATTTTGTTGACACAGTTTACATTTGGTTAGGTCTACATCAGCAGATAATGAGAATTCCCAGAGATACTTGTAACCGAGTCTAAGCCGAGCAGTAGTAACATGTAGAAGTCTGCTGATTTTATTGGATGATCCATAGATGTGTGGCTCCTCTTGCATGATAGTATGATGATAGATGGAATTACTGGTGTCAATTTCACTTTGCCTCAGATCAACAAGATCTTGTTGAAGTTCTCGGTGTACTGCTGCTCTCAGATTGCTCATTGACAATCCAAGGTTACACTCAACGGCTCCTTTAAAGGCAGATTCTTTGGCTAACTTATCAGCTCTATCATGCATTCGGAGGCCAACATGAGATGGAGACACATGAAATGGACTCTGTTACCACCCTAATAATTTTGTTGTATTTGTGTCTAGCTTCGGACACGAGCATGTTACAGTTATGTCTTAAGAGTTGAGAGCATTTAAGGATGATAAGGAGTCACTTACAATTAATGTATCAAGTTTGGAACTTGTACACGGTATATTGAATTCACAATCCCATTTAATATTGTGAAGTGCATTTGTAAGATTGCCTAAAGCTGATTCACTGTGTAGCCTAAATGAAAGTTCTTGCTTTTTGGTGGTGTACTGTCCTCATGTTCGCTGTGAAGACAAAAAAGGATAGCGATGAGTGGTCTTGGTTCGTGTAGTATTGACCCAATACACGGAGGGGAGCTGTTTGTTGCCATGTGGAGTCCAAGGTAGGTGGCTGATGTTTGAGTGACTCGGGTAAGTTGGTGATTGTGGGGATTACCATACAATGTTCATCCGTTAAGGAAATAGTTAACCAGTGTAGGTCATTTTTGTGACCCAGGTCATTATTGAGGTCCCTCCCAGAATGATGTGAGTTTTTGTTGAAATAGTGTATTTTATGACTAAGATTCCTTAGGTTATTCTGAGATGAAGCTATGTTATTATTGGAAAATATAGATGGCTACCAATTGTCAAAGAGGATTTAAAGGATTTAATTTAACCTAGAGCAAAACGTCATATCTCACAGTATCACTGCGATCTGTCACGCAATGACAACGTTGCAGATTAATGTATCTCAGGTACATATATAGCGTGGCCACCACCTCTTTTGTTAGTTAGGCCTATCAGTTATCGTAGAATGCCTATTTATACTACTAAGTGGATAGAGTGGTTGTATAGTCTTTATTTAAGCCAAGATTTCCTGATTTAAATAATGAACGATTAAGTTACGACGCATGTAAACTGAACTATTCCGAGCGTTGTTGAGTTCGGTGTTACTGTGTGAAAGATACTGCACAATGATAGGTTAAAAACAATGCGTAGGCATAACTCAATCCTAAGTCTTGCACAGAAGCCCTCCAAAATTACTTTATTCGAAGATCATTTCAGTTGTTCCAAATGGATAACAAAAACGGGAACTCAAAGCGTCAGAAGGTATCAGGTTCATGGAAGTTTGTGACCGGAGAAAACAACATGGCACTTACTGCACTCGTGGGAGTGTACACACGTCTTTCCAGTGTTAAATTAATCCGCTTCCCTTGTCCACACCAAGAAGCAAATTAGAAGTTCAGTCCCAAGCTTCGTCTTGAGGCAAAGCTCAACGCCATAAGCCATATTGATATGCTCTGTCCACAGAGCGTTCTCTGTCAAATCATTTACAATGATGGTTCCCTACACCGCACCATGGGTGCAGCTGGAAGTGCAGTTGTTCTGACAAGGGGTGATGGCTTGTACTTTGAGTGGGGAGTCCGAATAAACAACTG
>WNGS01061674.1:271205-312052 GCA_020271785.1 Procambarus virginalis
CTTTCAGCCTCTGATTCTGCTATTGAGTTCAATAGGTCTTCTCTTCCATTGGGGTCCTCCCTTTGCAATGATATCCCATCTTCCAGTACTGATGTTAGCCTATCTTACAGGTAACTATCCAAAGTCTCTGTACCTAAGCCTACTAATTCCACTGACGTCAATGAGATAATCCTTTCCCTTAAAACTAAGTCTAGTGCCCTTGAGGAGATACCAACATTAATTTACAAAAACCCTCCAGATCCTTAGCCCCTGCAATTGCATTGCTCTTCAACAAGTCACTTGAACTCCAAACCTTTCCAGATATTCTAAAAAAAGCGAGAGTAACCCCTGTCCACAAATGTGGAGATCTCACGATGTTTACAACTACAGACCTATTTCAATCCTGCCTAACTTTCAAAAATGTTTGAAAAACTAATCTAAAGCACTTTACTCTTATCTAGCCAAGCACAATATACTTAGCTCTTGCCAATATAGCTTCAGCCCCAAAAAGCACTAACGATGCACTTATTAGTATGATTACCTTAAGTCATGCAGCTCTTGATAAAAATGAGTCCCTGTTGGGTTATTTGTGGACCTGCATAAGGCTTTTGACACTGTCAACCACCAAAACCTTCTTCTAAATTACATCATTATGGAGTCAGAGGAACTCCCTGCAATACCTCAAATCCTACCTTACTGACAGGCTCCAGTACGTTTCTGTGAATAATTCATTTCTCCGCCCTACCCATCAACATGGTGTTCCTCAGGCAGCATACTTGGCCCTCTCCTCTTTCTCATCTACATAATGACCTTCCAATGCCTCCCAACACCTCAAACCAATTCTATTTCCTGACGACACAACCTTCATTTACTAGTCCTGACCCCCTTGCTCTAAATGCCACAGTAAATACTGAGCTAAATAAAGTCCATCTTTGGCTAACTGCAACAAACTCACCCTTAACATTGACAAAACTTTTATATTCTGTTTGGCAATAAATCCTCTAATGAAATAAATCTCAAATAAACAATACCCAAATTGTAACAAATTAGATGGCAAATTCCTTGGCATTCTCATTGACCACAAGCTAATTTCCAGGGACACATTCTAAATATATCAAAAAAAGTTTCAAAAACTGTTGGTATTCTTTCTAAGATCAGATATTATGTACCCACCCTGCCCTGGTGACTCTATTACTCCCTCATCTATCCATATCTCAACTATGGTATTTGTGCTTGGGGTTCTACTACCCAAAATCATTTACGTCCTCTAACCACTCAACACAAAGCTGCTATTAGGACAATATCCAACTCTGGCCCCAGACATCACTCGGTACCCCTACTCAAATCTCTGAATATGTTAGATATTAAGTCACTGCACATTCTCTCATGTGCATTATACATATATAAAACGCTGAACTGTAATGCCAATCCTGACCTCAAAAGCTTCATAGAAGGTTGTAACAGAACCCATGAGCACCACACCAGAAATAAGTACAGTTTTGATATTCCTAGAGTACGACTTAATCAAACTAGAAATGCTTTACAAATCAAGGGACCCAGAATGTGGAATGACCTTCCCAACCATGTTAAAGACTGTACCTCTCTCAACCAGTTTAAGATAAAAACGAAGCACTACCTAATAAATTCCCTGTAACCTACCTTACCCCCTCTATTGTCAACCAATGTCTGTTTTTTTTAAATGACGCTGTTTTTTCGATCGAATTGTATTTGTACTGCTTTTTCAGTCATGTTCCCCCATTCTTAACTCTTTTTTTATTTGTTTTCAACTCATTTTATTCCTTATGCTCAATTAGTTATTAAGTTTTAAGTATGCTCAATTAGTCATTTAAGTTTTTCATGCCCGAAAAGCTTTGCGTAATAGTGGCTTTAGGCATTGTATGTACTAGCCCTATCTATAAATCCATCACTCTGTAAAATCTCTTGTATGTATGTACCTTGCCTAAATAAAAATTTGATTTGATTTGATTTGATTTGAATAATTTTGTTGACACAGTTTACATTTGGTTAGGTCTACATCAGCAGATAATGAGAATTCCCAGAGATACTTGTAACCGAGTCTAAGCCGAGCAGTAGTAACATGTAGAAGTCTGTGATTTTATTGGATGATCCATAGATGTGTGGCTCCTCTTGCATGATAGTATGATGATAGATGGAATTACTGGTGTCAATTTCACTTTGCCTCAGATCTACAAGATCTTGTTGAAGTTCTCGGTGTACTGCTGCTCTCAGATTGCTCATTGACAATCCAAGGTTACACTCAACGGCTCCTTTAAAGGCAGATTCTTTGGCTAACTTATCAGCTCTATCATGCATTCGGAGGCCAACATGAGATGGAGACCACATGAAATGGACTCTGTTACCATCCCTAATAATTTTGTTGTATTTGTGTCTAGCTTCGGACACGAGCATGTTACAGTTATGTCTTAAGAGTTGAGAGCATTTAAGGATGATAAGGAGTCACTTACAATTAATGTATCAAGTTTGGACACTTGTACACGGTATTATTGAATTCACAATCCCATTTAATATTGTGAAGTGCATTTGTAAGATTGCCTAAAGCTGATTCACTGTGTAGCCTAAATGAAAGTTTCTTGCTTTTTGGTGGTGTACTGTCCATGCTCGCTGTGAGAAAGGTAGGATAGTGGTCAGTTGTTCTGTTGTAGATTATACCAGATACAAGGGGAGCTGTTATGTTTGTCCATATGTGATCCAAGGTAGTGGCTGATGTTTGAGTGACTCGGGTAGGTTTGGTGATTGTGGGGATTACCATACAGGAGTTCATGCTGTTAAGGAAATAGTCAGCTTGAGAGCAATTTTGTTGACCCAGGTCAATATTAGTCTCCTCCCAGAATGATGTGGTTTTTGTTGAAATTGTTGTTTATAATAAGATTCCTTAGGTTATCTGAGAAAGAAGCTATGTTAGTGTTGGGAAATCTATAGATGGCTCCAATTGTCAAAGAGGATTTAAAGGATTTAATTGTAAACTGAGCAAAAGTATATTCACAGTAGTCGTCTGTGTCACTAATGACACTGTTGCAGATTAATGTATCTAGGTAATATATAGCTGTGCCACCACCTTTTTTATTAGGCCTACAGTTATGAATGGCTTTATACTAGCTAAGTTGTAGAGTTGGGTGTAGTCTTTATTTAGCCAAGTTCCTGTTAAAATAATGAACGATAAGTTAGTACCTAGAACTTAATATTCCGAGCGTTGTTGATCGTGTTACTGAAATTAACTGTCAAATTGGTATAAAAATGCTTAGGCTAACTCATCCTAGTCCTTGCACAGAAGCCCTCCAGAATTTCTTTATTGAAGATCAGCATTGTTCCAAATGGATAACAAAAACTGGAACTCAACTCAGAATGTATCAGGTTCATGATTTGTACCAAGAGAAACAACAATGGCACTTTACTGCACCGTGGGAGGTTACACCCTTTCCAGTTTTAATCCCTCCCTTTCCACCCAAGAAGCAAATTAGAGTTCAGCCCAAGCTTCGTCTTGAGGCAAAGCTCAACGCCTTAAGCCATATTGATGCTCTGTCCACAGAGCGTTCTCTCTCTCAAATCATTTACAATGATGGTTCCCTACACCGCACCATGGGTGCAGCTGGAAGTGCAGTTGTTCTGACAATGGGCGATGGCTTGTACTTTGAGTGGGGAGTCCGTATAAACAACTGGGCCTCTACCCTTCAGACTGAATTATTTGCCTTGTTCCTTGCACTGAAATGTGTACAAGTCTCCAAACTTGATACATTAATTGTAAGTGACTCCTTATACTCCTTAAATGCTCTCAACTCTCAAAGACATAACTGTAACTGTAAAAAACTATGTTTTTTTTAAATAACGCTGTTTGTCGACCTAATTGTATTTGTTCTGCTTTTTCAGCCATGTTCCCCCCTTTTTTGTCTCTATTTTTATTTGTTCTCAACACATTTTATTCTTTTTACTCAATTAGTATTAAGCTTTAGTAATTAATGTTTTTCATTCCCGAAACGCTTTGCGTAATAGTGGCTTTAGGCATTGTATGTACTAGCTCTATCTATAAATCCATCAATCTTTGTAAAATCTCTTGTATATATGTACCTTACCTAAATAAACATTTATTTATTTATTTATATTTATTTATTTGTAACATGCTCGTATACGAAGCTAGACACAAATACAACAAAATTATAAATAAAATAATAAATAAATATGTTTATTCAGGTAAGGTACATACATACAAGTGATGTTACATTAATGGATCGATTTATAGATAGAGCTAGTACATACAATGCCTAAAGCCACTATTACGCAATGCATTTCTGGCAGGAAAAACATTAATATCTATAACTTAATACTAATTGAGCATAAAGAATAAAATGTGTTGTGAACAAATACAAATAAAGATAAAAAAAAGGGGAACATGACTGAAAAAGCTGCACAACAACAATAGGGCGACAAACAGCATTGATTAAAAAAAATAACAGACATGGGTTGACAATACCCATGTAAGGTACGTTACAGGGAATTTATTAGGTAGTGTTTAGTTTTAATATAAAACTGGTTGAGAGAGGTACAGTCTTTAACATGGTTGGGAAGGTCATTCCACATTCTGGGTCCCTTGATTTGTAGAGCATTTCTAGTTTGATTGAGTCGTACTCTTGGAATATCAAAACTGTATTTATTTCTGGTGTGGTGCTCATGGGTTCTGTTACAACCTTCAATGAAGCTTTTGAGGTCAGGATTGGCATTACGGTTCAGCGTTTTATATATGTATAATACACAAGAGAGAATGTACAGTGATTTAATATCTAACATATTCAGAGATTTGAGTAGGGGTACCGAGTGATGTCTGGGGCCAGAGTTGGATATTGTCCTAATAGCAGCTTTGTGTTAAGTAATTAGAGGACGTAAATGATTTTGGGTAGTAGAACCCCAAGCATAAATACCATAGTTGAGGTATGGATAGATGAGGGAGTAATAGAGAGTAACCAGGGCAGGGCGGGGTACATAATATCTGATCTTAGAAAGAATGCCAACAGTTTTTGAAACATTTTTTGATATATTTAGAATGTGTCCCTGGAAATTCAGCTTGTGTTCAATGAGAACGCCAAGGAATTTTCCATCTAATTTGTTACAAATTTGGGTATTGTTTATTTTGAGATTTATTTGATTAGAGGATTTATTGCCAAACAGAATATAAAAAGTTTTGTCAATGTTAAGGGTGAGTTTGTTGGTAGTTAGCCAAAGATGGACTTCATTTAGCTCAGTATTTACTGTGGCGTTTAGAGCAAGGGGGTCAGAACTGGAGTAAATGAAGGTTGTGTCGTCAGAAAATAGAATAGGTTTGAGGTGTTGGGAGGCATTTGGAAGGTCATTAATGAAGATGAGAAAGAGGAGAGGGCCAAGTATGCTGCCCTGAGGAACACCAATGTTGATTGGTAGGGTGGGAGAAATTGAATTGTTCACAGAAACATACTGGAGCCTGTCAGTAAGGTAAGATTTGAGGTATTGCAGTGAGTGTTCTTTGACTCCATAATGATGTAATTTAAGAAGAAGGTTTTGGGGGTTGACAGTGTCAAAAGCCTTACGCAGGTCCACAAATAACCCAACAGGGAACTCATTTTTATCAAGAGCTGCATGACTTAAGGTAATCATACTAATAAGTGCATCGTTAGTGCTTTTTTTGGGCTGAAGCTATATTCGCAAGAGCTAAGTATATTGTGCTTGGCTAGATAAGAGTAAAGCTGCTTGTAGATTAGTTTTTCAAAAATTTTTGATAAGTTAGGCAGGATTGAAATAGGTCTGTAGTTGTTAACATCTGTGAGATCTCCACATTTGTGGACAGGGGTTACTCTCGCTTATTTTAGAATATCTGGAAAGGTTTGGAGTTCAAGTGACTTGTTGAAGAGCAATGCAATTGTAGGGGCTAAGGATCTGGAGGCTTTTTTGTAAATTAATGTTGGTATCTCCTTAAGGGCATTAGACTTAGTTTTAAGGGAAAGGATTATCTCATTGACGTCAGTGGAATTAGTAGGCTTTAGGAACAGAGACTGTGGATAGTTACCTGTAAGATAGTCTTAAACGTCAGAACTGGAAGATGGAATATCATTTGCAAGGGATGACCCAATGGAAGAGAAGAACCTATTGAACTCAATAGCAGAATCAGAGGCTGAAAGCTGACCATCGTTATTGGACAGGAGTGTTGGTTTGTTGTTTAAAATCTTCTTTGATCCCAATATTTGTGAAATTGTGCTCCAAGTTTTATTAATGTTGCTCTTTATTTGGGTAAATTTATCTTCGTAGTATTTAGTTTTGGCTCGTCTAATTATCTTAGATAGCAATAAGGAGTAATTCTTTGAGAATTCTTTGGAGACGGTTCCTAACCAATACTTCTTCTCAAGGTCATGTTTTTTATTAATGGATTTAAGTATTCCCTTTGTAAGCCAGGGATTGTTAAGCCTTTTGGTAGTGACTTGTTTTGTAAGCATAGGACAGTGGGTGTTATAAAGGCTAAGAGTTTTTTGAAGAAAAGATTCCACTGATAGGTTGATGTCCCCCTATGTTACCTACCTCGGACTCCCAGTTGACATTATCAGCAGCAGTTATAAAATTGTCTAATGCAGATTCATTGTGCAGCCTAAAACTTATCTCCCTTGTCTCTAGAGGTGGTTTGTTAATGTTATAAATAAATAAATAAATATGTTTATTCAGGAAAGGTACATACATAAAGTGATTTTACATAAGTGGGTCGATTTATAGATAGAGCTAGTACATACAATGCCTAAAGCCACTATTACGCAATGCGTTTCGGGCAAGAAAAACATTAATATCTAAAACTCAATACTAATTGAGCAAAAAGAATAAAATGTATTGAGAACAGATACAAATAAAGATAAAAAAAAGGGGGAACATGACTGAAAAAGCAGCACAAATACAATAGGTAGAAAAACAGCGTTGAATAAAAAAATAACAGACATGGGTTGACAATAGAGGGGTAAGGTAGGTTACAGGGAATTTATCAGGTAGTGTTTAGTTTTAATCTTAAACTGGTTGAGAGAGGGACAGTCTTTAACATGGTTGGGAAGGTCATTCCACTTTCTGGGTCCCTAGATTTGTAGACCATTTCTAGTTTGATTAAGTCGTACTCTTGGAATATCAAAACTGTATTTATTTCTGGTGTGGTGCTCATGGGTTCTGTTACAACTTTCAATGAAGCTTTTGAGGTCAGGATTGGCATTACAGTTCCGCGTTTTATATATGTATAATACACATAAGAGAATGTGCAGTGACTTAATATCAAGCATATTCAGAGATTTGAATAGGGGTACCGAGTGATGTCTGAGGCCAGAGTTGGATATTGTCCTAATAGCAGCTTTGTGTTGAGTAATTAGAGGACGTAAATGATTTTGGGTAGTAGAACCCCAAGCACAAATACCATAGTTAAGGTATGGATAGATGAGGGAGTAATAGAGAGTAACCAGGGCAGGGCGGGGAACATAATATCTGATCTTAGAAAGAATGCCAACAGTTTTTGAAACTTTTTTTGATATATTTAGAATGTGTCCCTGGAAATTAAGCTTGTGATCAATGAGAACGCCAAGGAATTTACCATCTAATTTGTTACAAATTTGGGTATTGTTTATCTTGAGATTTATTTGATTAGAGGATTTATTGCCAAACAGAATATAAAAAGTTTTGTCAATGTTAAGGGTGAGTTTGTTGGCAGTTAGCCAAAGATGGACTTTATTTAGCTCGGTATTTACTGTGGAATTTAGAGCAAGGGGGTCAGGACTGGAGTAAATGAAGGTTGTGTCGTCAGCAAATAAAATTGGTCTAAGGTGTTGGGAGGCATTTGGAAGGTCATTAATGTAGATGAGAAAGAGGAGAGGGCCAAGTATGCTGCCCTGAGGAACGCCAATGTTGATGGGTAGTATAGGAGAAATTGAATTGTTCACAGAAACATACTGGAGCCTGTCAGTAAGGTAAGATTTGAGGTATTGCAGGGAGAGTCCTCTGACTCCATAATGATGTAATTTAAGAAGAAGGTTTTGGTGGTTGACAGTGTCAAAAGCCTTACGCAGGTCCACAAATAACCCAACAGGGAACTCATTTTTATCAAGAGCTGCATGAATTAAGTTAATCATACTAATAAGTGCATCGTTAGTGTTTTTTTTTAGGTCTGAAGCCATATTGGCAAGAGCTAAGTATATTGTGCTTGGCTAGATAAGAGTAAAGCTGCTTGTAGATTAGTTTTTCAAAAAATTTTGATAAGTTAGGCAGGATTGAAATAGGTCTGTTGTTGTTAACATCTGTGAGATCACCACATTTGTGGACAGGGGTTACTCTCGCTTTTTTTAGAATATCTGGAAAGGTTTGGAGTTCAATGACTTGTTGAAGAGCAATGCAATTGCAGGGGCTAAGGATCTGGAGGCTTTTTTGTAAATTAATGTCGGAATCTCCTCAAGGACACTAGACTTGGTTTTAAGGGAAAGGATTATCTCATTGACGTCAGTGGAATTAGTAGGCTTTAGGTACAGAGACTGTGGATAGTTACCTGTAAGGTGTCCTTAACATCAGTACTGGAAGATGGAATATCATTTGCAAGGGATGACCCAATGGAAGAGAAGAACCTATTGAACTCTATAGCAGAATCAGAGGCTGAAAGCTGACCATCATTATTAGACAGGAGTGTTGGTTTGTTGTTTAAAATCTTCTTTGATCCCAAGATTTGTGAAATTGTGCTCCAAGTTTTTTTAATGTTGCTCTTTATTTGGGTAAATTTATCTTCGTAGTATTTAGCTTTGGCTCGTCTAATTATCTTAGATAGCAGTAAAGAGTAATTCTTTGAGAATTCTTTGGAGACGGTTCCTAGCCTATACTTCTTCTCAAGGTCATGTTTTTTATTAATGGATTTAAGTATTCCCTTTGTAAGCCAGGGATTGTTAAGCCTTTTGGTAGTGACTTGTTTTGTAAGCATAGGACAGTGGGTGTTATAAAGGCTTAGAGTTTTTGAAGAAAAGATTGTACTGCTAGGTTGATGTCCCCTATGTTACCTAACACTGACTCCCAGTTGACATTATCAGCAGCAGTTATAAAATTGTCTATAGCAGATTCATTGTGCAGCCTAAAACTTATCTCCCTTGACTCTAGAGGTGGTTTGTAAATGTTAGTTAAGAGAAATGTGGGGTAATGGTCTGTAGTGCTATCGGTGATTTTACCTGAAGTAAGCGGAGAGGTTATGTTGGTCCAGATGTGATCTAGAGTCGTGGCAGTCCTATCAGTGATTCTAGTAGGTTTAGTGATTAAGGGTATGAGGAAGTAGGAATTCATACAGTTGAGGAAACTAACAGCAGTAGGGTGTTCAGGCTCGCAGAGGCCAATATTAAAGTCCCCTGCGATAATTAGATGGTTTTTGTTCAGTCTGTTATCGAGTATTAGATTACTAAGGTTTGAATTGAATTCAGACACATCAGTGTTAGGAATTCTATAGACTGCACCCACAGACAGGATAGGCTCGGCACCCTTGACTCTGAAACTGGCGAAGATATACTCCCCACAGCAGTCTCTAGTTCTAATTACTTTTAAGCATGTTAGTTCATGGTGGCAGTAAAGAGCAGTACCACCACCTCTCTGAATTTGACGACAGATGTGAATTGCAGAGTAGTTAGGCATGTTAAAGAGTTGAGTAGTATCCTCTTTCAACCACGTTTCAGTAAGTATAATAAAAGTGAATTTGTTGTCAATAGTTTCAATCAAGGCATTAACATCATCGAAATGTTCACCTAGGGATCTAACATTTAAGTTGATTACAGATATATTGTGATTATGTGTTAATACATTGTTTACATCATGTGCTGTAAAATATCTGAAGTTCAGATCATTAAAGTGATGATTGTCATAGATAGTGGATAAGAGGTTTAGTTCAGGGTCTAAACTTGCCTACATAAAAAGGCTGGTTGCAGGAAAACAAGGCAAGAATGGCAAATTACAAAATAGAATTATGATATAAAAGGGGAAAAAATATATAAACAAGTCTATACAAAACACAAACAAAATGAACAAAAAAAGAAAAAATGAGGTAGCTTACAAGGGGCTTACAGGTACTCTCAGGTACACTGTAAGTAATAATTTGCATAATTGAGACACAGGCAAAGCCAGAGGTACAATGGAGTAAGAGAGTA
Source organism: Procambarus virginalis (assembly GCA_020271785.1). Lineage (NCBI taxonomy): Eukaryota > Metazoa > Arthropoda > Malacostraca > Decapoda > Cambaridae > Procambarus > Procambarus virginalis. The sequence goes on from WNGS01061674.1 coordinate 281,372, forward strand.
TGGCGAGGACAAAAATGACAGATTAATGTTAGAGAACATAACTACACGGATGAAAAACATTCCCGAGTCACAGATTATCATTCACAGACAACCTACCAGTGATATATGCGGACTGGGAAAAGACAACATTGTTTAACGACCAAAACCCAGGAACAGATAGTTTAGAGAACCACAGCATTGATGTGGAGGAAGAGGGCATTGTAGTACATAATAACAGCAATATTGCAGAGCCAGGTAATATAAACGATGAGAGCAACAGTGAGACAGAGTGCATAAATGAAGGAATTGGGACGAAAAGCGGAGATGGCTCCAATAAAGAGGTAGACAAGACAGACGCAGATATAAATACCTTGAAAAACGCAAAACCGGAACACATTTGCAAATTCTACGCTAAAGGAATATGCAAATATGAAAAATTAGGAACAAAATGCCATTTTCTGCATCCTCGAAAATGCAGGAACATGTTGGCGAGGGGTACATGCCGTTTTGGAACAGGGTGTAGATACTTCCACCCCAAATTATGTCAATTTTCAATTAGGGACAAAAAATGCTACAATCTTCAGTGTCCGGAATTCCACGTGAGAGGTACACAGCGTCATAGACGGGAAGATCAATATGACATTACTGGCAATTTTTTAGAGGAAGGCAGAAACAGAGTAGAAAATATAAGAGAGAGGAACAGTCAGATGGAACCACTACAGGATTACAGAGGGGAAGGGAGATACCCACAAGACTGGAATACACATTACCAACGAATACACAGGTACTACACCACACAACACCCGCCCCATTACCGAAACTGGACGAATCACTTCGGAAACAACACACCCTGGACGCAAGCACAGTGGCCTCCTTACCGGAGCCTCAGATATTAACACCAAGTAAGGCATCCAGCACTTCCACTACCACGATAACATCATTTATATTTGCCAACATTCAAGGTATAAAAACACGCAAATCCAACAAAGTTCACTTTATAGATGGTCTCCTTCATGAGGCAAATGCAGTGTTTGCAGCCCTAACAGAAACCCACACAAAGGACTATCATGATGGTGAAATATGGATCTCAGAGTACAATCTTTTCAGATGTGATTGGAAACACTGGCTTCAGGGTGGGGTCAGCCTATACATCAAAGACACACTCATCTGTACTGAGCTGCTAAACACCTCAAATGATATGGTGGAAGTGCTGATAATCAAAATAGAGATCCTAAATGTAGTTATTGTCCTTGTATATAAGTCACCGGAGGCAAACCCTCAGCAGTTTAAAGACCAACTAATGAAAATAGAACACTGCTTGGAAAACCACACAAATCCAGCTCCGAACATCATCCTGCTTGGGGACTTCAACCTACGGCACCTGAAATGGAAGCACCTGGCTAATACAGTAATATCAGAAAGAATACCAGGAAGTAGCCTTAATGAACAGGCACATGCAAATGATCTGCTATGGATGTGCGACAGGTTTGCCTTAAACCAGCAAATAGTAGAACCAACTAGGAAGGAGAACACGCTGGACCTCATTTTCACTAATAATGATGAATTGATCAGGAACATAATGATTACAAATACTTGTTACTGAAATCACAACTTAATTGAAGTTATGACAACCATGGGGAATAGACCTTCAAAACCAGTCCAGATTCCCGGTGGAGGAGATTTCAGCAAATTCAACTTCAATAATAAACAGATAAACTGGGAGCAAATAAACCAGGACTTCACAGAAATAAACTGGGAAGAACAGCTAGAAAATGCGAACCTGAGCCAGTGCCTGGAAAAAATAAGCTCAGTAGCACTACAAATATGTACAAGCCGCATCCCCCTAAGAAAAACGAGGAAGAGATGCAGATTGGAATGAGAATGTCGTTCCCTATATAGGCGAAGAAAATGAATCGTGGAACAACTTGAGAGTCGCACCCTATCTCAGGAACGGCGAAGAAGGTTAGGTAGAGAAATAGAAAAAATTGAACTCAAGCTACAAGAATCATACAAAACCCAGGAGAGGCAAAGAGAGCAAAAGGCCATCAGTGAAATAGAGAGAAACCCGAAATATTTTTTCTCCTATGCAAAATCAAGATCAAAAACCACATCTAGTATCGGGCCCCTGCGAAATGGAGATGGAACTTTCACCGATGACAACAAAGAAATGAGCGAGCTACTGAGGAAGCAGTACGACTCTGTTTTCAGCGAGCCATTAAACGCACTAAAGATTGATAACTCAAATGAATTTTTCATGGATATGTTACCAACATCAAATCATATATCAGACTTCACCCTATCCCCACTGGACTTTGAAGAAGCCATAAACAGTGTGCCTATGCACTCTGCACCAGGCCTGGATTCTTGGAACTCCATATTCATCAAGAACTGTAAAAATCCACTATTGCAGGCCCTTCACATTCTGTGGAGACAAAACCTAGATACTGGCGTTATTCCTGATATACTAAAAGCAGCAGAGATAGCACCACTTCATAAAGGAGGAAATAAGGCAGAGGCAAAAAATTACAAACCGATAGCGTTAACAACACACATCATAAAAATTTTTGAGAGAGTGCTAAGAAGTAAGCTCACAAAATACATGGAATCACAGCATCTCCATAGCCCCCAACAACATGGTTTCAGAAGAGGGCGCTCTTGCCTGTCGCAGTTGCTGGACCACTATGATATGGAATTAGATGCTATGGAAGACAAACAAAACGCTGATATAATTTACACAGATTTCGCAAAAGCGTTTGATAAATGTGAGCATGGTGTTATTGCACATAAAATGCACTCAAAAGGAATTACCGGAAAAATAGGCAGATGGATCTACAATTTCCTGACCAACAGAACCCAATGTGTAATAGTCAACAAAATAAAATCCAGCCCATCAACCGTTAAGAGCTCAGTCCCCCAGGGTACTGTGCTTGCTCCAGTACTTTTTCTCATCCTCATATCGGACATAGACAAGAACACAACCTATAGCACTGTATCATCCTGTGCAGATGACACCAGGATCTTCATGAGAGTAGGCAACATAGAGGACACAGCAAACCTCCAGTCAGATGTAGATCAGGTCTTTTTATGGCTACAGAAAATAATATGGTGTTTAACGAAGATAAGTTCCAGCTCATGCGCTACGGAAGAAATGAAAATATAAAAACGGAAACCACGTACAAAACTCAGAAAAATCATAACATAGAACGAAAAGGCAATGTAAAGGATTTGGGTGTACTCATGTCGGAAGACCTTACCTTTAAAGAACACAATAAAGTAGCCGTCACAACTGCACGAAAAATGACAGGTTGGATAACAAGAACTTTTCACACTAGAGATGATACTTTTCAAAACGCTTGTGCTCTTTAGAGTGGAGTACTGCTGCACAATGACAGCCCCTTTCAAAGCTGGAGAAATTGCTGACCTGGAGAGCGTGCAGAAATCCTTTACTGCTAGAATCCACTCAGTAAAACATCTAAACTATTGGAACCGACTAAAGAGCCTAAATCTGTATTCCCTTGAGCGCAGGCGGGAGAGATACATAATAATTTACACATGGAAAATATTAGAGGGGCTGGTCCCAAACCTGCACACAGAAATAACATCACATGAGACCAAAAGATATGGCAGGATGTGCAGAATACCCCCGTTGAAAAACAGAGGTGCAACTGGTACTCTGAGAGAGAACTCTATCAACATCAGGGGCACTAGACTGTTCAACACGCTCCCGCTACACATAAGGGGCATAACTGGCAAACCCCTCACAGTCTTCAAGAGAGAACTGGATAAGCACCTCCAAAGGATACCTGATCAACCAGGCTGTGACTCATACGTCAGGCTGCGAGCAGCCGCGTCCAACAGCCTGGTTGATCAGCCCAGCAACCAGGAGGCCTGGTTGATGACCGGGCCGCGTGGACGCTAAGCCCCGGAAGCACCTCAAGGTAACCTCAAGGTAAGGCTAGGCATCCTTGGTGATAAATGAAATCAAAGAAAAAAGTTGAATAATAAACATAGGCAAATTTAAGCTAAAGATTATTAACTAAAAGTAGTTTTGTTATGACCGTATACTTAAAAAAACCTGAAGAAATATTAAAGCACTCGGTTAATTATGTCCAGAAAATGACTAGTAAAAGGTAAAATTAAAAATTAATTAAATAAGTGAAGAAAAGGGAAATTAGGATACCTAGCCCGCACTAGGTGACAAGGGGGTTAATTATGTTGACTCATTGGGAGTGATAATAAGGTGAGACAAACCACATTGGTTGAGGAAAGTGTTGAGGTTATCCTCATTAGCAATTGTAAACATTTTACCTGTTGATGATTTCCTAACTTTAATCAAGCCATCTCTAACGAAGCACTGATGAATCGCGTCTGGGTTTTGATGACGGATTTGACGCAGGCGGTAGAGGATGGTATTATTTAGGATGGTAACAATGTCCATTTCATGTGGCCTCCATCTCATGTTGGCCTCCGAATGCATGATAGAGCTAATAAGTTAGCCAAAGAATCTGCCTTTAAAGGAGACGTTGAATGTAACCTTTGATTGTCAATGAGCAATCTAAGAGCAGCAGTACACCGAGAACTTCAACAAGATCTTGTAGATCTGAGGCAAAGTGAAATTGACACCAGTAATTCCATCTATCATCATACTATTTTTATTTTTTTTTATTTTATTTATTTATATACAAGAAGGTACATTGGGTTTGTGAGAATACATTGAATAGGACAGTATTTCCAATCTTGTAAAGCCACTAGTACGCGCAGCGTTTCGGGCAGGTCCTTAATCTAACAGATAATTTTAAGTAGGTAATTTCTATCATAATTGATAAATGATAACAAATACATTACAAGAGAAAAATGAGATGAGAGAGCTTAGTAAGTATATTAAAGCACATTGCTATATTAAAGCTCTAATTGATTACATTGAACAGCTTGATTGGTAATTAGCAAGATTAATAGACACCATACAGCAGATTGCCAGCACATATAAGACAGCAATGAACACAATGGTAAAGATGTTCAGATTGGGTACATAAAGATTGGGAGACTGGGTAGCAATATATACAGATAAACAAGAATAATAAACACCATACAACAGATTAGCAGCACATATAAGAAGACAGCAATGATCACAATGGTAAAGATGTTCAAATTAGGAACATAAAGGTTGGGAGATTGGGTAGCAGTAGATACAGTGCAATTTTAAGGCAAAAGGTGAAAAACTATGAAGATGAAATTAGGTACTTTTTTGTATTGATTTTGAATGATGTAAAAGTTAGACAGCTTTTCAATTCAATAGGGAGTGAGTTCCATAAACTGGGTCCCTTTATTTGCATAGAGTGTTTACACAGATTAAGTTTAACTCTGGGGATATCAAAGAGATATTTATTTCTGGTGTGGTGATAATGGGTCCTATTACATCTGTCCAGGAAGAGTTTCAGAGCAGGATTTGCATTTAAGAACAGGGTTTTGTAAATGTAGTTGACACAAGAGAATTTATGGAGTGAGATTATGTTTAGCATGTTTAGGGAGTTAAACAAGGGGGCTGAGTGTTGTCTGAAAGCAGAATTTGATATTATTCTGATAGCAGATTTTTGCTGGGTGATGATGGACTTGGAATGGTTTGCAGTGGTTGAACCCCATGCACAGATACCATAGTTGAGATTGGGATAGGTTAGTGCATAATATAGAGAGATGAGAGCAGAGTTAGGTACATAATATCTGATTTTGGAGAGTATACCAACTGTTTTAGACACTTTCCTAGTTATGTGTTGTATGTGGGTACTGAAGTTGAGTCTCTTGTCTAGGAATAGGCCAAGAAATTTTCCATAATTTTTATTGCTAATGTTTACATTGTCTATCTGAAGCTGAATTGCATTTGTAGATTTGCATCCAAATAAGATGTAGTAGGTCTTTTGTATGTTAAGTGTTAGTTTGTTGGTTGACATCCATAAGTGGACTTTTTTTAGTTCATTATTAACAACATTATTTAGTGTATGTGGGTTGGGGTTAGAGTAGATGAGGGTATTATCATCAGCAAACAAAATAGGTTTCAGAATGTTAGAGACATTAGGCAGATCATTGATGTATATAAGAAATAGAAGAGGTCCCAAGATACTGCCCTGTGGCACTCCAACGGTTATTGGTAGAGTGGGAGAGGTTATATTATTGATGGCTACACATTGGTGTCTATCACTAAGATAGGATTGGATATAGTCCTGTGCATGGCCTCGGATTCCATAATGATGGAGTTTACATAAGAGGTAATTGTGATTAACAGTATCAAAGGCCTTTCTCAGGTCAATGAAGAGTCCAATCGGAAACTCATTTTTGTCAAGGGCTGAGTAAATTATATCAAGGAGACTAATAATTGCATCGTTGGTACTCTTTTGGGAGCGGAAGCCAAACTGACAGGGGCTAAGAATGTCGAATTTTACGAGATAGGAGTAGAGCTGTTTGTAGATAATTTTTTCAAATATTTTTGATAGAATGGGTAGGTTCGATATTGGTCTATAGTTGTTTATGTCTGCCGGATTACCTCCTTTATGAACTGGCGTTACTCTTGTTTTTTTAAGGATATCAGGGAAGGTATGACACTCAAGAGACTTGTTGAACAGCAGAGCTATAGGTGGCGCAAGAGCATGGGAGGCGCTCTTGTATACAATGGATGGGATTTCACTGACGTTCCCAGCTTTGGTTTTTAGTGAGTGTATGATGGACACAACATCTGTTAGGCTGACTGGTGAAAGGAGAAGAGAGTTTGGATAGCTGCCTGAGAGATATGTGTTGATATGTGTCTGAGTCTGTGGGATTTTACTTGCAAGGTTAGCACCAATCGATGAAAAGAAGCTATTAAATTCATTCGCCATTTCTTAATCAGATGATGGTGTAAGGCCATCCTTAGAGAGTGATATCTGGTTATGGGAGTGTTGTTTAGTTCCTAGGATATTAGAGATGGTATTCCATGTGCTTTTCATGTTGCCTTTTGCTTCTTTGAATCTAGTCTCATAATATGAAAGTTTAGCTTTTCTTATGATACTGCCCAGCAAACATAGAACGTTTGTGAACGTTTTTAAATGGTGCCACAAAGGTAATACTCTAACATTTGACATAAATACGTATGTCTGACGTTCTTAAAACCACTAGATATAACTAAAAACATGTATTCTTGAGACACGGTTTTTTAAGATTTATGTAAATTTTAAAAATAATAGTGAATGCTATGGAATTATAATGTTTTCTTGCTTTATATATAAAAATATAAAAATTTCAGTCAACATTTCGTTTTTTTGTTTACTTTATGTAAACCTATCCAATTTACGTTCTTATAACATAAATATAACATTTATATGTCGTCAATATAACGTTAGTTACACGACATCGTTACGTTATTATAATGTTATATTAACGTATAAATCCTGTATAAAAAACAAATATATATTGAGCTTTATATTTTAAACCTTGTAAAATTGTCGTAAAACTTGGAATAAGACAGTAAGCATGCTTTATTTATGAAAATATAGAAACAAATCAACAAAATCATAAACCACATGTCACCTCTATATATAATTCTTTAGTTGTCTTTCCAGAGAAAGTAATTTAAGCTTTGACAATCTTTCTTCAAATGACAGGTTTCTAATTTGGGGTATTAACTTTGTTATTTTTTACTGGAAGCATTCTAGTAAATTTTGAACCTTAAATTTTGAAATTAAAATAAATTGAACCCCATGCACAGATACCATAATTAAGATAGGGATAGATTAGTGCATAATATAGAGAGATGAGACCAGAGTTGGTACATAATATCTGATTTTGGAGAGTATACCAACTGTTTTAGCGATTTTCTTAGTTATGTGTTGTATGTGGGTACTGAAGTTTAGTCTCTTGTCTAGGAATAGGCCAAAAAACTTTCCATCTTTTTATTGCTAATGTTTACATTATCTATCTGAAGCTGAATTGCATTTGTAGATTTGCTTCCAAATAAGATGTATAGTAGGTCTTTGCTATGTTAATTGTTAGCTTGTTGGTTGACATCCATATGTGGACTTTTTTTAGTTCATTATTAATTAACAGCATTATTTAGTGTATGTGGGTTGGGGTTAGAGTAGATGAGGGTAGTATCATCAGCAAACAAAATAGGTTTCAGAATGTTAGAGACATTAGGCAGATCATTGATGTATATAAGAAATAGGAGAGGTCCCAAGATGCTGCCCTGTGGCACTCCAACGGTTATTGGTAGAGTGGGAGAGGTTATATTATTGATGGCTGCACATTGGTGTCTATCACTAAGATAGGATTGGATATAGTCCAGTGCATGGCCTCGGATTCCATAATGATGGAGTTTAAGTAAGAGGTAATTGTGATTAACAGTATCAAAGGCCTTTCTCAGGTCAATGAAGAGTCCAATCGGAAACTCATTTTTGTCAAGGGCAGAGTAAATTATATCAAGGAGACTAATAATTGCATCGTTGGTACTCTTTTAGGAGCGGAAGCCAAACTGACAGGGGCTAAGAATGTCGAATTTTACGAGATAGGAGTAGAGCTGTTTGTAGAAAATTTTTTCAAATATTTTTGATAGTATGGGTAGGTTTGATATTGGTCTATAATTGTTTATGTTTGCCGGATTACCTCCTTTATGAACTGGCGTTACTCTTGCTTTCTTAAGGATATCAGAGAAGGAATGACACTCAAGGGATTTGTTGAACAGCAGAGCTATAGGTGGCGCAATGGCCTGGGAGGCGCTCTTGTATACAATGGACTGAGCTTTGCATACAATGGAGCTTTGGTTTTTAGTGAGTGTATGATGGACACAACATCTGTTGGGCTGACTGGTGAAAGAAGAAGAGAGTTTGGATAGCTGCCTGAGAGATATATGTGTTCATAATGTGTCTGAGTCTGTGGGATTTTACTCGCAAGGTCAGCACCAACCGATGAAAAGAAGCTATTAAATTCATTTGCCATTTCTAAGTCAGTTGACGGTGTAAAGCCATCCTTAGAGAGTGTTATCTGGTTGTGGGAGTGTTGTTTAGTTCCTAGGATATTAGAGATGGTATTCCATGTGATTTTCATGTTGCCTTTTGCTTCTTACTCTATCGTCATTACCTATCCTCTAAACCTTACATTTGTCAGAATTAAACGGCCTCCGCCAATCATTTGACCATATATCAGTACCCAATTTAGATCGTTCGATCGATCAATTTAGACCTCCTTGTATCATATATCATCATACATGATGATATAATGATACACACTATTGGGTATGCTGATGATATAATGATACACACTATTGGGTATGCTGATGATATAATGATACACACTACTTGTTATGCTAACATGCAGAACACTCTTAACTCTGTATTAGTCTCATGTCAGGACTTAGGTTTAGTCATATCTCAGCAGAGGAAACAAAGATACTAAACGGGTGTCCACCCAGGCAGGGAGGAGCTGTTCACAAGATGCAACTGTATGATATGGCTCCCAGCTTGACTATGTTAACAGATTCAAATACCTTTGCCTTGTATTGTCCTGTTGTATTTCTGACTCTGTCGTCAGTATAAAGAGAGGCTCCATAAGCCCTCTCTTGGAGATGTTGCAGGTTATCAGTCAGGCTATGGTGCCAATGTCACAATTGTCAAAATGATGTACCTTGCATACATCAAATCTTTAGTGGATTATGCTGCACCTCTGCTTGCCTTGATGAATGAAAGAAAGCTTAAAGGGCTTGAAAACTTGCAGAACGAAGCCTTGAAGATAATCCTTGGATGCCCCTAGTACCACAAAGATACTTAACATGAGGAAGGAACTTAATATTAACTTAATAATAGAATATGAGTGCATATATTGTACTGCATTACTCCTTGTAATGATCCTCATATTGTGCTTCAGTAATCCAATGTTTAACCCTGAGATGTTTTCCTAATTGTATTTAGGATTCCTTGTTCATTATTGTATTGTGTATTGTTCTGTTCTGCTTTTGTGTTGAAAATTCTTGCATCGTACCTGTAATTTTTTTTGGTCAATTTTACCGTAATTATCCTGCTTAAAATCATTTGTACTTGTAAAGTAAAGCTGTAATGTACCTGTTAAACACTTTTTATCAATTTTACTCCTAATTATTTCTCTAAAACTTTGTTTGTTTAAGGATTTGCTCAAAGATTTTTTTAAGGACTTGCCCGAAATGCTATATATATCTAGTGGCTTTACAAGATTGTAATTCCAACTTAAACTCTATGTTGTCTCTTAACCCCCAATGTATGTTCTTGTATATATATAAATAAATAAAATAAATAAATAAATAAATAACTAGGGATCGAGGCATTAATGCGCAGTACGTGCTTCCCTCACCTGTGACGTCACAGCGCCATCTGACGACAGCATAAACACAGGCGGCCATTTTATGTTCCACCAAGATTAAAATTTTGTTTTTTTAAATTTTGCCCCGAGTGTCGAGTTTATTGGGCAGCGCCCAATGTGTTCGCAATAGAATGTTCTACAAGAACATATGTATAAAATGTCACACAAGGATGCGTTAGACCGGCCGCAAATAAACAACTATACATCGATCACTAGCGGTGAGCTCCAAACAGCGACGAAATGTTTCTATTCTTTTCAGGGTTGTAAACTCCACACTTATTCTACAGCGTTAAATTTGATATCACTGAAATTGCAATAAAATTCCCTACACGTACATATGCATATAAATGTAGAATCATGATCGCGCCCATCCTCAAGAGTGTGGGAAGTGGGTGAAGTGTTACCCGTTACCGCACATCGACGAAATTAGTATTGAAAAGTTTATTCTTTTCACTGTTCTGACCTTAATTTTCGAAGTACATATTTCATTTTTGTGCCAATGTGTTCGCAATAAAATGTTCTACAAGGACATATGCATAAAATGTCACACAAGGATGCGTTAGACCGGTAACAAACAAAAAAACCTACGTCGATTAATTACACTCGTCGTGTCAACAACACAATAGTCTTACCACGAAAATCCAATACAATGCCGTTTTCTCTATGCTATGTGACTATTAGAGAAAACAAAAATTGTATGGCAAACACGTTCATAGTATCTCCAAGTCATTGCAAATAGACATGTTATCTTGAGTGAGCTTGCAAGAATGAATATTGGTGGTCGGCTTCTTTGTTGGATCAGGGGTTACTTATCCAACAGGAAGTCATCTGTATTTTTCCAGGGGCATAGGAGTGTAACAAGAGACTTTGAACTAGGTACCCCGCAGGGTGGTGTCCTCAGTCCTACCTTATTTAATATCTTAATAAACACGCTGTTAAACTCTATACCGAGCAAACCCAACGTCCACATCATTAGCTATGCTGATGATATAATGATACACACCACTGGGTATGCTATCACGCAGAACACTCTTAACTCTGTATTAGACTCATGTCAGGATCTAGGTTTAATTATCTCAGCAGAGAAAACAAAGATACTAAATCGGCGCCCACCCAGGCAGGGAGGAGCTGTTCGCAAGATGCAACTGTCTGATGGCTCCCAGCTTGACTATGTAAACAGATTCAAATACCTTGGCCTTGAGGTGCCACTGTATGGGCCTGTTGTATTCAGACTCTGTCGTCAGTATAAAGAGAGGCTCCGAGCTCTCAAGGCTGTTGCAGGTTATCACTCAGGCTATGGTGCCAATGTCAGAATTGTCAAAATGATATACCTTGCATACATCAGATGTTTAGTGGATTATGCTGCACCTCTGCCCCAGCAAACACAAAACGTTTTCTGACGTTTTCATTTGGTAGCAGAATGGTAACACGGTAACTATTTATATAAAGTCGTCTTTAGAACGTATAATATACGTAAATTTCAGTCAATGAAATCGTAGACATTTTTAGCAAATATGTAAATGACGTTTTATTGCATTTATAATTAAATTAAGTATTAATTACCTAATGTGAGTTTGTGTGTGTGTGTGTTCGTGTGCATGTGTGCATATGCATGTGTGTGTGTTTGTGTGCATGTTTGTTTACATGTACGTGCAAGTGTGTGTCTTTGCATTTGTGTGAGGGTGTTTGTGTGCATAAGTGTGTGTGTGTGTGTATGTGTACATGTAAGTGTGGGTGCACATGCATGCGTGTGTGAGTGTGTATGTGTGTGAGTGTGTACGTGTGTGAGTGTGTACGTGTGTGAGTGTGTACGTGTGTGAGTGTGTACGTGTGTGTGTGTTTATGGTTGTGTGAGTGTGTTTGTGTGCATGTGTTTGTGTGTGTGTGCACTTGTACATATGTTCGTGTGTGTGTGTGTATGTGTACGTGTACGTGTGTGTGCGTTTGTATGCGTGTATGTGTGTGTGTGTGTGTTTGTGTGTGTGCGTGTGCTTGTACGTGCGTGTGTGTACTCACCTATTTGTGTCTGCAGGATCGAGCATTGACTCTTGGATTCCTCCTTACACATACTTGTGTGAGTGTGTACGAGTGTGTGCGTGTGTGTGTGTGTGTGTATGTGTGTGTGTGTGTGTTGTGTGTGGGTGTGTGTGTGTGTGTGTGTGTGTGTGTGTGTGTGTGTGTGTGTGTGTGTGTGTGTGTGTGTGTGTGTGTGTGTGTGTGTGTGTGTGTGTGTGGTGTGTGTGTGTGTGTGTGGTGTGTGTGTGTGTGCAAGTGTACGTTTGTGTGCGTGTGTGTACATGCACGTGTGCTTGTGTGTGTGTGCGTGCGTGTGTGTTTGTGGATAATAGTGGAAAGAAAGTGAGTGGAAAGCACTGTTAGGGAAGCCTTACTAAGTTTGTGTGTGTGGTGTGTTGTGGAGGAGGCAGAGAGGTGCTGGTCCTCTTGAGTGTAATATGATACTGGCCTGCGGTCACGACTTTGGGCCTCCCTCCGGCCGTGTGTATGGTCGAGGCCCACCTCCAGTCAGTCTCCCTTTGGCACTGCTGCTAACCGGATCGTCGCCTCCAGCTGCTTGGTATCCACCTGCCACCCTTAAATCTCTCTCTCTGTGTCTCTCTGTCTCTCTCTGTCTCTTTGTGTCTATCTCTGTGTGTCTTTCTCTCTGTCTGTCTCTCTCTGTCTCTTTGTGTCTATCTCTGTGTCTCCTCTCTCTGTCTGTCTATCTCTGTCTCTCTCTTTCTCTCTCTGTCTCTCTCTGTCTCTCTTGCTCTCTCTGTGTCTCTCTCTCACTCTCTCTCTCTCTGTGTCTGTCTGTCTCTTTGTGTCTATCTCTGTGTCTCTCTCTCTCTGTTCTGTCTGTCTGTCTGTACTGTCTGTTCTGTCTCTGTCTCTCTCTCTTCTCTCTCTCTCTCTCTTCTCTCTCTCTCTCTCTCTCTCTCTCTCTCTCTTCTCTCTCTCTCTCCTCTCTCTCTATCTCTCTCTCTCTCTCTCTCTCTCTCTCTCTCTCTCTCTCTCTCTCTCTCTCTCTCTCTCTCTCTCTCTCTCGTCTCTCCTCTCTGTCTCTATCATTCTAAATGCAATAAAGATAATTATACCTAATAAATTCAACCTTTGTTCCAAACGTTATATCATGACATTTAAAATACGTTTTATTAAAACGTTTTGACCTCACGTTTTAAGGTCGTCTTTACAAATTCTCAAAATACGTATTTATAACGTAATTTAAAACGTGCCCCAAACAATGAAATGTCATTTTTAGGACGTTTTTAAAATGCGAAAATGTTTGCTGGGGCTTGTTTTGATGCCTGAAAGAAAGCTTGGAGGGCTTGAAAAATTGCAGAACGAAGCCTTGAGGATAATCCTTGGGTGCCCTCGTACCACAAAAATACTTAATATGAGAAAGGAACTTAATATTCTGAGCGTTGTTGATCGTGTTACTGAAATTAACTGTCAAATTGGTATAAAAATGCTTAGGCTAACTCATCCTAATCCTTGCACAGAAGCCCTTCAGAATTACTTTATTGAAGATCAGCATTGTTCCAAATGGATAACAAAAACTGGAACTCAACTCAGAATGTATCAGATTCATGATTTGTACCAAGAGAAACAACAACGGCACTTTCCTGCACCGTGGGAGGTTACACCCTTTCCAGTTTTAATCCCTCCCTTTCCACCCAAGAAGCAAATTAGAGATCAGCCCAAGCTTCGTCTTGAGGCAAAGCTCAACGCCTTAAGCCATATTGATGCTGTGTCCACAGAGCATTCTCTCTCTCAAATCATATACACTGATGGTTCCCTACACCGCACCACGGGTGCAGCTGGAAGTGCAGTTGTTCTGACAATGGGCGATGGCTTGTACTTTGAGTGGGGAGTCCGTATAAACAACTGGGCCTCTACCCTTCAGACTGAACTATTTGCCTTGCTCCTTGCACTGAAATGTGAACAAGTCTCCAAACTTAATACATTAATTGTAAGTGACTCCTTATCATCCTTAAATGCTCTCAACTCTTTAAGACATAACTGTAACATGTTCGTGTCCGAAGCTAGACACAAATACAACAATATTATTAAGGATGGTAACAGAGTCCATTTCATGTGGTCTCCATCTCATGTTGGCCTCCGAATGCATGATAGAGCTGATAAGTTAGCCAAAGAATCTGCCTTTAAAGGAGCCGTTGAGTTTAACCTTGGATTGTCAATGAGCAATCTGAGAGCAGCAGTACACCGAGAACTTCAACAAGATCTTGTAGATCTGAGACAAAGTGAAATTGACACCAGTAATTCCATCTATCATCATACTATCATGCAAGAGGAGCCCCATATCTATGGATCATCCAATAAAATCAGCAGACTTCTAGATGTTACTGCTGCTCGGCTTAGACTCGGTTACAAGTATCTCTGGGAATTCTCATTATCTGCTGATGTAGACCTAACCAAATGTAAACTGTGTCAACAAAATTATTCCCACACCCTCCGTCACTATGTGATGGAGTGCGAAAACATACGTGAATTTAGAGACAATTCTATTACCAATGTTCCAGCGATGTGTAAATATTTCATTCAAAATGATCTGCTACCAGAAATTCTAGCCAAATATCCCCAGTTTGCTAACTGTAGGTATTAACTAAGTGATTGTAACTTATCCAACGCTGCCCACTGGATGGGGGGCGGTGTGCAGGACAAACATATAAATTGTGACACTAGCTCTCCACATATGTCAGTTGCTTAATTTAGAACCTGTATTTGAGGTCGATCTCGAACCCATTGTTGATGTGACGACTTATATTGAATTTTGTAACTAGCTCATCAAGATTGTAACTTGCTTAGCTAAATGAATTGTGGGGCTCAGTCCCTGAGCCCATTATGTGCCTCTGTAACCCTTTCCACTACCGCCCACAGGATGGGTATGGGGTGCATAATAAATGAACTAAACTAAAAACTCCAAGTCAATCGGGGTGTGAGAATTGAGACCACTGACAAAAGTTTCCCAGTCTGTCTGCCTCCCCTCTACCATACGTTCCCTGGCCTCAGCCAGAGCCGTTTGAAAGAGCTTAAGCATTTCAGCAGTGCGGGTCCTTCTATAAGCTAGTCCAATTAATTCTTCTGGCAGTGTGTTTTAGTGCATGCAATTTAGAATCATTATAATAAGCATAAGTGCTATTACCAGTGTAATTTGGGTTACGTGGCCTGGACGATGGATCAGGTGATTCTATGAATGAACATAACAAAGGGGAATATTAATAAGGGTAGAGTTGACTAAATGTAAACTCTGTCAGCAGAACTATTCGCATACTTTGCGTCATTATATAATGGAATGTGAAAAAATCTCGGAATTTAGAGATAACACCATCAATAGTGTCCAAGAAATGTGTAAGTACTTCATTCATAATGATGTGCTGCCCGAAATCTTAGCGAAGTATCCAGCATTTGCTTACTGTAGGTAATGCATGCACATGACTGTAAAGCTGCCGCCCAGTTGGGTGGGTGTGGAGCACATGACTGTAAATAAAATAATAAAAATAACAAAACTATAAACTATTAATGATGGGTTCAAGCGACGAGGGAGTAATTGCGCAAAGCGTCCCTCACCTGTGACGTCACAGCGTCACCCGACGCTATATCAACACAGCGGCCATTTTGTCGTCAGTTCAGTCATGGCGAAGACAAACCCTTCATGCAAACTGCGCCTACTATCAAGAAGAAGATTTTGTGTTCCACCGATAGTATTATCGTAAGTAAACACTTATATTTTATATTTTATTATATTAATTGATTCTATTTTTCTGTAATAAAAGTCCAAGGTGGTGTTGAGTAAGGAACAAGGGTACTGTGTGGGGAAGTGAGGACTTGTACCAACCACTACCACCACCAGTACCTTGTCTGGCATCCTGCTTAGTATTCCTATTGAGATATGAAGTATTATTGCATTCATATAATTATTCATTCACAGTCATTACTATTTTTATGGGCTATGTTCTGTTACCCTAATGCTTTTTATCCCTGGGCATGTCCATTTACTCTCCAGCCCTTCACAAGCCACTGCTGCACCCCCTTCGTGCCCATACTTACTGTGCTTATTCTTACAGGACTGCACTGCATTATGTGGTGTGCACTGCCTGGACACCTTGGCAATGTAGAGACATATTCTGCAATACCGTGATATTAGCAGTAGAGTGATAAGCTGACACACGGGAGGTACAATGGAAAGAAGTTGAGTATCAACTCTTGTAATTTATATTGCTTCCAGTGAGTTTTTAGTTTTCTTATAATCACTATGTTATCTATCTCCTACAACCTAGTTATCTGCTTGATACATGCATTATAGGGTTCTGGTAGTTGTTCTTCTCACCAAGCCCTTCCCAAGGCCAGGTTTGACATGTGAGAGCTTGGTCCAACAGGCTATTACTTGGAGAGGCCCCTCAGGCCCACATATCCACAACAGCCTTGTTTGTCTGGCACTTCTTGAAGATGTTCAGGTTTTCTCTTGAAGATGTCCACGGTTGTTCCAGCAATACTGTATTTCTTTTATTGCTGAAAACATGTTTTCAGCCATAAAAAAATAATCCTGAATCCAGAAAAAATCCCTTTTGTATCATCTGGAAATTTTCAAATATTCCTGATCAAACCTGAGTTTAAATTATTTGTATATATTATGAATTACAGAGGTCCCAGGACAGAGGTTTGAGGCACTCCACTTACATTTTCCCACTCTGACTTAACCCCATTTATTCAAACTCGGTCTTATCTTTTAGCTAATAATTTATTGTGCACACCATACTCAGCCTGTGTAGGGTAGTTTATTGTGCATCCTAGTATTGTGCATGTATAGTATATATATTTGTGTAGTATATTTGGCATATTTAATGCCTCTAACCTCTCCTCATAGTTCTTGTCCTTCAGTTCTGGGAGCCACTTAGTGGCATGTCTTTGCACTCTTTCCAGTTTGTTGATGTGCTTCTTAAGATAGGGGGCACCATACAACTGCTGCATATTCCAGCTTTGGTCTGACGAAAGTCGTGAACAATTTCTTGAGTATTTTGCCATCCATGCATTTAAAACTCTGAATATTATCCTTTACCTGCAATTGGTTGTTGCTGTATTTATAGAATATGATTTGTTCTGTTTTACATTTGTTTGTTCCTTTTTTCAAAATTACTTTCTGCCTCTCTCCTCACTGGCGTGTAGTTGTTTCTCTTTGTATTACTGGTATGTTTGGGGGTTTGGCCTCTTTGTATATTGATTCCATTTTTGTGTCTTTTGGTCTCTGGCCGTCTTGAAATTTCAGTTGAACAAATCGTGTTTCCTAGTTCTGCATCTCTGTTTTGGTATAAATGTTTATGTTCCTTTATCATACATTTCACAAAATTAACATACTGTGCATTAATTCATCTCAATTACTTCCTTTCCCAACAGCAAGCCTTTCCAGTAAAATTCTTTGAATTCTTTTCTGACTTCCAGCCTAATGTTTGTTTTATCCTAGTGTGTGTCTGGTGCCTGTTGCATTAAACCGAAGATAAATGCATAAGTATAGGTCCAATAATTTAATGAGTTATTTTATGGAGTAATCTTTGCTATATTGATAGTGCTCGTTGTGTGTCTGCAGGTGCATTCAGTGTATGATACCTGGTGTTAAAAAATTATTTCTTACTCGTTCATGCTCTCATTTAGACGTTTGGCCTCAACGAGGTTCAGTCTTGTGACTGGTGTGTGGCACGTTTCTGTTGAAATGTAGTCTTTCCGAGACTACATTTCAAATATTACCTAACATACATAGCTACTCCCCCTCCTTGTCTAATATATCTATCTGTGTGAAATAGATTAAATCTATTTGATATTCAGCTAATAGTTCTCTATTTTCTACATTCATCCATGTTTTGGTACCTTGAGTTTACCTTGAGGTGGTTCCGGGGCTCAGCGACCCCGCGGCCCGGTCATCGACCAGGCCTCCTCGTTGCTGGACTGGTCAATCAGGCTGTTGGATGCGGCTGCTCGCAGCCTGACGTATGAGTCACAGCCTGGTTGATCAGGTATCCTTTGGAGATGTTTATCAAGTTCTCTCTTGAACACTGTGAGGGGTCGGCCAGTTATGCCCCTTATGTGTAGTGGAAGCGTGTTGAACAGTCTCGGACCTCAGATGTTGATAGAGTTCTCTCTCAGAGTACCTGTTGCACCTCTGCTCTTCAACGGAGAGTATTCTGCACATCCTGCAATGCCTTCTGGTCTCATGTGCTGTTATTTCTGTGTGCAGGTTTGGGACCAGCCCCTCTACTATTTTCCATGTGTAAATTATTGTGTATCTCTCCCGCCTGTGCTCAAGAAAATACAGGTTTAGGCTCTTTTCTCGGTCCCAGTAGTTTAGATGTTTTACTGAGTGGATTCTAGCAGTAAAGGATCTCTGCACGCTCTTCAGGTCAGTAATTTCTTCAGCTTTGAAAGGGGCTGTCATTATGCAGCAGTATTCCACTCTAGAGAGCACTAGCGTCTTGAAAAGTATCATCGGTATAGCATCTCTAGTGTGAAAAGTTCTTGTTATCCAACCTGTCATTTTTCTTGCAGTTGTGACAGCTACTTTATTGTGTTCTTTAAATGTAAGGTCTTCCGACATCAGTACACCCAAATCCTTTACGTTCCTTTTACGTTCAATGTTATGATTTGACTGAGTTTTGTAAGTCAAAACTAACTAAGTTTTTGTTTTTTTTTGTAAAAAAAAAAAAAAATTGTCATCTTTACAATTGTCTTCTTTCATTTTACTGCCATGTTCAGTAGTACACTGGCTTTGCCTGTGTTCTCTAGTATTAACTTCATTATCCAGTGTTCCTGAGTGTATCTCTATTTAAGCTACCTCATTTTGTCTTAGTGCAACTTTAGTATTAAACTATAGTGTACTTATAATAGTATAGTAAGCAAGCTTTTCATTTTATAGTTTTCATAATTGCTTTTTTACTTTTTTGGTCATCTATTGTTATTAATTATTCTAGTTCATTATTTACATTCCTAGTTCTCATTAAGTTTTTTTTTTGTTTTCTTTACTTAATTTACCATTGAGTTTATATTACTTAAATTACCATTAAGTTTATATTACTTTAGAATTTTTATTCTACTTTCCTTTATTTTCTATTTTGTATTTTGGCACTCTTGCCTTGTTTCCCAGCAACCAGCCTTTTTATGCAGACAAGTATAGACCCAGAACTAAACCTCTTATCCACTATCTATGACAATCATCACTTTAATGACCAAAATTGCAGATATTTTACAGCACATGATGTAAACAATGTATTAACACATAATCACAATATCTCTGTAATCAACTTGAATGTTAGATCCCTAGGTAAACACTTCGATGATGTTAGTGCCTTGATTGAAACTATTGACAACAAATTCACTTTTATTATACTTACTGAAACGTGGTTGAAAGAGGATACTACTCAACTCTTTAACATGCCTAACTACTTGGCAATTCACAACTGTCGTCAAATTCAGAGAGGTGGTGGTACTGCTCTTTACTACCATCATGAACTAACATGCTTAAAAGTTTTTTTTTTTTTTTTTTTTTTTTTTGAGATATATACAAGAGTTGTTACATTCTTGTACAGCCACTAGTACGCGTAGCGTTTCGGGCAGGTCCCTGGAATACGATCCCCGCCGCGAAGAATCGTTTTTTCATCCAAGTACACATTTTACTGTTGCGTTAAACAGAGGCTACAGTTAAGGAATTGCGCCCAGTAAATCCTCCCCGGCCAGGATACGAACCCATGACATAGCGCTCGCGGAACGCCAGGCGAGTGTCTTACCACTACACCACGGAGACTGCTTAAAAGTAATTAGAACTAGAGACTGCTGTGGGGAGTATATCTTCGCCAGTTTCAGAGTCAAGGGTACCGAGTCTATCCTGTCTGTAGGTGCAGTCTATAGAATTCCTAACACTGATGTGTCTGAATTCAATTCAAACCTTAGTAATCTAATACTCGAGAACAGACTGAACAAAAACCATCTAATTATCGCAGGGGACTTTAATATTGACCTCTGCGAGCCTGAGCACCCTACTACTGTTAGCTTCCTCAAGTGTATGAATTCCTGCTTCCTCATACCCTTAATCACTAGACCTACTAGAATCACTGATAGTACTGCCACGACTCTAGATCACATCTGGACCAACATAACCTCTCCGCTTACTTCAGGTATAATCACCGATAGCACTACAGACCATTACCCCACATTTCTCTTAACTAACAATAACAAACCGCCTCTAGAGTCAAGGGAGATAAGTTTTAGGCTGCACAATGAATCTGCTATAGACAATTTTATAACTGCTGCTGATAATGTCAACTGGGAGTCAGAGTTAGGTAACATAGGGGACATCAACCTAGCAGTACAATCTTTTCTTCAAAAAACTCTAAGCCTTTATAACACCCACTGTCCTATGCTTACAAAACAAGTCACTACCAAAAGGCTTAACAATCCCTGGCTTACAAAGGGAATACTTGAATCCATTAATAAAAAACATGACCTTGAGAAGTATAGGCTAGGAACCGTCTCCAAAGAATTCTCAAAGAATTACTCTTTACTGCTATCTAAGATAATTAGACGAGCCAAAGCTAAATACTACGAAGATAAATTTACCCAAATAAAGAGCAACATTAAAAAAACTTGGAGCACAATTTCACAAATCTTGGGATCAAAGAAGATTCTAAACAACAAACCAACACTCCTGTCTAATAACGATGGTCAGTGTTACGACTCTGGGTTCTTTAGATGGAAACCAGAGGTCAAAATTGAGCTTATTAACGACAATATGGCAGGGCACGCATAGAGAGCTGTAGCTGTTTGTAATCATCCCTGCCAGAAGTACGACTATTTGTGTTGCTCACAAAGCATTTAGACTCTTAAACTTGTTGTGGATTAAGTAACATTGTTATAAGTTTAACTACCCGTAGAATGAGGAAAGTAGCAATATGAGGCATAAGGGGAAGATGTTTTAATGTGTATAGCTGTATGATCAATTGGGCTCTTCCCGGCACCACACACACGCATGCTGCAGGGCTCGAGACTGAGACGGGCTTCTCTGCTGACTGCCTGTGCTGTTCGGACGTGCTCTCCTCCTTCCTCTTAATTCTTTATTTCTGTGACTTAGTTGGTTAAGTACTCCATTACTCATTTTTGTATATGTCTGGCATACCTATCGTTCTATGTGTAGAGTAGTATACCTGGGGTGTAGTAAGTATATTTAAGTTTTATTGTACCTGTTATGCTAACAGGGGTCCCAGTGTAACCACGTGGTCCCCTACCCTAGGCTGACTCCAGTGTGGTATAGTAGAGCTTTACCCTAGCTTGTTTCCAGTGTAAACCTTGTATCCTGCTTATGTGGACCAAGGCTTTTAACGTAAGATTGTGTGGTAAAGTTAGTATTAAATTGTTATTGGTGTGATTGTGTATGGTGGGTGTTAAGGGGTTAATAAATAAGTAAGTTTGAGCAGAGTATCCCTTTTTTCCTGTGTGGGAGAACAATAATCTATTCCTAGACTAACCGGGTTTAGTAGCAAGCATTTATTACTGTGGATATATTATTTTGGGGGCCGGGCCTTTTGATTCTCCCATATCTTGATACCTCTATTCTACTTACCCTTACCCCTTAATAGTACCAGTTTCCCCATAGCAAACCCCGCAATTTTTATAACAAGTGGTTGGCCAGTCCGGGAAGAACTGTATTATTGTAAAAAATTAAATCTTTGAATGCCAAAACTAAAAAATTCTTGTTTCCGCAGAACGGTTGTGTGCTAGCCTAGGGTCCAGCTCACCTGGCGTAGGACATTCATTGCACTGACTGGACACCCAACTGGATCTCTTCACGATTAAGGTTAGTGTGGCCTTGTGTTAGGGGCCGTGCAAATTTTTGTTTTTTTTCCAATTTTAATTTTAAATTTTTCTGTGGCTAGGAGCTAAAATTTTTAGTGATGTCATCTGACATGCAGAGACTGGCAGAGGAGCCTTCATTGGTGGAAATAAAGAAACTTACCAAGTCTAATTTAGTATTGTTAGGCAAGGAATTTGGTCTAGAATTAAATGCCGCAAATAAAAAGTGGATCTTGTTGAATGAAATAGTACAACATTGTATCGATGAAGGACTATTGGCAGAGGATACTCCTTTATGCCAGCCTAGCCAAACAGAAAGTGCAGCTCATACAGAGAGAGAGTTAGCTCTAGAGTTAGCAAGAATAAAATTAGAGGAGCAAAGACTCAAAACCGAGGAGGCTAGAATTAGAGCGACTGCCCCTAGACCTCCACCTGCCGGGGATTCAAACCCCAGGCATTATGAGAAGCATAACTTGCCTGAATTTTCAGAGTCGGATCCTGAAAGGTTTTTCAACCATTTTCAGAGATTGGCCCTGTCCATGACCTGGCCAAAGGAAGAGTGGGTGAAAATCCTACAGGGAAGACTCAGGGGTAAAGCCCAAGATATTTTTATTAATATGCCTGACGACGAGTGTTTTGAATATGATAAAGTCAGGGAACGAATTTTGAGGGCGTATGAAATTACTCCTGAAGCTCACCGCCAAGCTTATCGCAACCTTAGGCCTACACACAACCAACCGTTCACGGAATTCGCGACTGATCAAAGTAGGCTGTTTGATAAATGGATTCGCTCGGCTAAAGCCGAAACATTCGAGGCATTGAAAGACCTAGTTTTAAAGGAACAATTTATAGATAGTATGCCAGACATGGTAGCTCAGTATTTAAGAGGAAGGGTAGAGTTAAATTCTAAAATAGGGGATTTGGCCAAGATGGCAGAAAACTACCAGTTGGCGGGCAAAAGGCCCAATAAAAATAATTTTACCCCACAGAGTAGCAAAACTTATACCCACAGCCAGTCCAGACCAGCTCATTCTAAACCTTTACCTAATGCACCTTCTGTTTCAGACATAACTAACCCTGTTAAATTGTTTAACCCCACGACACTAAAGAGTGAACCGAAGGGTAATTCGGTTAGTAATGTCTCTTCTCCCCGACGTTTCTGTGGTCATTGTAAAAGTTCAACCCACAATATTAGCCATTGTTGGCAACGGTACCCGGAAAAAAGACCCAATGCGCTCGTTGTGACACAGGGCTTGAGGTTTTCTGAAGGGTTAGGGAGTAAGACTTCCAACCCACAGTGGTTGGACCTGCTTACCCCATTCTTATCGAAAGGGAGACTACTTTTGCCTGAGGGTTCTTCCTGGAGGGACGTGGTTTGTTATAAAATAAGTGGGCTTGCTATGGGGAACTGGTACTATTAAGGGGTAAGGGTAAGTAGACTAGAGGTATCAAGATATGGGAGAACAAAAGGCCCGGCCCCCAAAGTAAAATATCCACAATAATAAATGCTTGCTACTAAACCTGGTTAGTCTAGGAAATGATTATTGTACTCCCACACAGGAATAAGGGATACTCTGTTCAAACTTACTTATTTATTAACCCCTTAACACCCCCCATACACAATCTCACCAATAACAATTTAATACTAACTTTACCACACAATCTTACGTTAAAAGCCTTGGTCCACCTAGGCAGGATACAAGGTTTTACACTGAAAGCAAGCTAGGGTAAAGCTCTACTATAACACACTAGAGTCAGCCTAGGGTAGGGGACCACGTGGTACACTGGGACCCCTGTTAGCATAACAGGTACAAAAACTTAAATATACTTACTACACCCCAGGTATACTACTCTACACATATAACGATAGGTATGCCAGACATATACAAACTGAGTAATGGAGTACTTAACCAACTAAGTCACAGAAATAAAGAATAAGAGGAAGGAGGAGAGCGCGTCCGAACAGCACAGCAGCCAGCAGAGAAGACGTCCCAGTCTCCCGTCTCCCTCTCCGAAAGCTATGCTGCCGGCAGACTGTTCAACTAATCATACCGGTGCCCGATACTAAATTTACTCAGGTTTACTTTACAAATGATTAGACAGTATTAGTAAACATAGTTGATGCCTATTTTATTATTTAATAAACAACCCCAAGCTCAATCTTTAAATACTCTTTGAGAAACAAGAATAGTCTTACGACTGGCAGGGAAGATACAAACAGCTACTCTCTCTATGCGTGCCCTGCCATATTGTCGTTAATAAGCTCAATTTTGACCTCTGGTTTCCATCTAAAGAACCCAGAGTCGTAACACTCCTCCCCCCTTCAGAGAAAAAAAAATGTGACTACTAGAATAGTAGTCATATTTTTTTGTAAGAGTATACAGAATAAAATGGACATCCATGACATAATAGAAAATCAACCAAACAACAATTTCTGTCAAAAAAAAATTACAAGGGAATTCTCTGAAAGAAAAACATACACAAAACAAAAAAAAACAAAAGGAAGTAAATAAATTGGACACGGGATATTTAATGTCACAGGAGAACCTAAAAAAAAATAACTAAAGCATGACATTTGGTATGGCTTCCTGCGGCTCAGATGAATGTTACTCAGGCAAGCGGGACAGAGCGTCGGCTATCACGTTGAGCCGGCCCGGTAGGTGGATAATAGATAGATTAAAGTCCTGTAGGTACAATGCCCACCTGAGGATGCGCTTATTTTTCTGCTTCATCTGATTCATGAAAACTAATGGGTTATGGTCCGTGTACACTTCCACTATATTACCTGTGAGGTACACTTCGAACTTTTTGCAAGTTAGCACAAGCGCCAACGCCTCTTTTTCTATCACCGAATAATTGCGCTGCGCCTTGTCAAATTTCACAGAGTAATAATATACTGGGTGTTCCACTTTATCATCCCCAGTTTGCAACAACACTGCACCAGCACCCGAGTCAGACGCGTCAACTTGAATTTTAAACGGACGGTCGAACCTTGGACTAGCAAGCACTGGGGCGGAAGCTAAGATCAATTTCAAGTTTTTAAATGCCTCTGCACAGTCCGATGACCACTTAAATTTAACGGCCTTCCGCAACAAATCTGTGAGAGGAGTGGCCACACTGGAAAAGTTCTGACAAAAGCGTCGGTAGTACGCACACATACCGATAAATCGTTGAATGTCCTTTTTAGACCTGAGCACTGGATAGTCCAGAATAGCACTAATTTTGTCTTGTCGAGGTAACACTTTTCCTTGGCCCACTTCATAACCGAGGTACGTCACTGTGCCTTGGCCAAAATGACACTTTTTAGCATTTAAGGTTAGATTTGCATGTTTCAACACTGTGAACAACTGGCGTAACCTAGCTATGTGGTCAGCCCAATTAATATCAAAGAGCACAATATCATCTAAATACGCCCGACAATTTGGCACATTAGCGAGCAAAGAGTTCATTAGCCTCTGGAACGTGGCAGGGGCATTACGCAAGCCGAATGGTAACACTTGATACTCAAACACACCCTCGGGGGTCACAAACGCCGTTAGTTGTTTAGCACGTTCAGTGAGAGGGATTTGATAGTACCCTCTCGATAGATCGAATTTCGATACGTACGTGGCGTTCCCGATTTCGTCGATACAGTCCTCGAGACGTGGCAACGGATAGGCGTCCACTATGGTCACCTTGTTGAGCTGCCGATAATCGGTGCATAATCGCCAGGAGCCATCTGGTTTGGGGACCAAAAGGCAGGGCGAGCACCAAGAGCCCTGGCTCGGCCTGATGAGGCCGTGCTGGAGCAAGAAGTCGACCTCCTTACGGACGATGGCCTTCTTTTCCGGACTCATCCGATAGGGTTGAAGGCGAATGGGGGTGTAGTCCGTCAACTCGACATCATGGTAAATGGCATCAGTCTGGGTCGGGACCTCCCCGAACAGACTGGAGAATTCGTCAAGCAACGACTGCACCTCGTCACGTTGGGACATCTGCAAATGGGACAGTCCCTCCTCCACAGCATTCACAGAACTAGAATTATTGAGAATGAGATTAGTTGGGTCCCCAGAACAATCATCCCCTCCCTCACTGGAAATGGAAACATTGGTTAGTGCAATGGGCCTGGGGCCCTGGAACTTCTTCAGCCGATTCACGTGTACGAGCATTACCTGTTTACGCTTATCAGAGTGTCTCACTTTGTACGTGAGGTCCCCAGTCTTCTCTGTCACAATGTAGGGGCCCTCGTACTTGTGGGACATAGTGCTCCCCAGTCGAGGCTTTAGTACCAGGACAGGGTCACCGGGCTGAAATACCCGCAACTTAGCCTTGGCATCGTTCCGTTCTTTCATATTCTCTTGGGCCTTCCCAAGATACTTTAGTGCCGCAGCCTTGCAGTCCTTGAGTCTCTGGTGGTGTTGCGCAAAGAAAGCCGAACCTTCGGTTAACGTTACGTTCCCTAACAGATTCTCCTGTAACATTTGCAAGGGTCCACGAACTTTATGGCCAAAGACTAACTCAAAAGGAGAACAACCCAGTGAACTTTGCAACCCCTCCCTAGCAGCAAACAAAACATACGGCAAGTTCTCGTCCCAGAAGGTATGGGAACTCTCGCACGATGTCTTCAACATCTGCTTCAGAGTTAGATGGAACCTTTCAATGACCCCCTGACTCTGTGGATGGTATGGGCTGGAAACCTTATGAGTTATTCCATGGTCCTTACAAAATTGTTCAAAAATATCAGACTTAAAGTTAGTACCATTGTCAGTCTGTACAACCCGAGGCAGTCCAAAAGTGGAAAAAAATTGCAACATACGAGCAACAACAGTCTTTGCTCGGATGTTCCTTACAGCAAAAGCCTCTGGGTAACGAGTCGTGATACACATCATCGTAATTAGATAAATATTACCAGACTTAGTTCTAGGTAATGGACCAACACAGTCCATTACCACATGAGAAAATGGTTCCTCCGGCACGACAATAGGCTTAAGAGGAGCTTTAGGTGGAGTCTGGTTTGGTTTCCCAACAAGTTGACAAGCAATACATGCATTACAAAATTTTGCCACATCGCTTTTCAGCTTGGGCCAGAAAAAATACTTGCAGATTTTGTGATAGGTAATATTAATGCCTTGATGTCCCCCCATAGGATCATCATGGGCAGCTGACAAAACTCTTTCTCTATAGCAGGTCGGCAACATAACCTGGTGGACTACCTCCCACTCATTTGACAAGGGAGCACTCTGAGGTCTCCATTTTCTCATCAAAATCCGATCATTGTAGTAGTACCCAGTTGCTGCGTCTACAATTTCCTCCCTAGAGACGGCTGTCTCGTGACAATCTGCAAGACTGGGGTCAGCTTTTTGTAACTCACTCAAGGAGGCATCCAGGCCTTGGTCAGATGCCATTGGCCGAGGCTCAACAGTGTTCTCCTCCACCTCCCCACTACTCTCGGTAGGCGGGGTGGCAGGCTCTCCACAATGTCCTCGGCCCCGTCATCGAGTCGGGCCATGAATGTGTCCGCAAGGTCCACTGGGCTTTCACCACTCGGAAGGTCCCTCGTGTCCTTGGGATTTACCACCTTGGCAAGCACAGGGCTGCCCTTACATTTAAGTCCCATAGACCTAGTCACCACGCACGCAGGGTACACAACATTATCCTCTGCGGTGGGTGAATCCAGGCAAACCTTTGGGGTAGGCAACATAACAGGCAGTCTGGAGTCCCCTACCTTATCCCCGCTAAATCATTACCCAATATTACATCAACATTAGGGAAAGGTAGGTACGAAGTGACTCCGACTGTACAAATACCCTTGTGGAAATCAGATTCCAGGGTAACCTTACGGAGGGGTACTGCTCGAGTATCACTAGTGACACCCTCGACCAGTACCACCTCTCCAGTGTCGAGAGTATTGGCACCTTGCAAAGCACTCTCTAAAATTAAAGTCTGGATGGCACCGGTGTCTCGGAAGATCACCACGTCCCTCCAGGAAGAACCCTCAGACAAAAGTAGTCTCCCTTTCGATAAGAATGGGGTAAGCAGGTCCAACCACTGTGGGTTGGAAGTCTTACTCCCTAACCCTTCAGAAGGCCTCAAGCCCTGTGTCACAACGAGAGCATTGGGTCTTTTTTCCGGGTACAGTTGCCAACAACGGCTAATATGGTGGGTTGAACTTTTACAATGACCACAAAAACGTCGGGGAGAAGAGACATTACTAACCGAATTACCCTTCGGTTCACTCTTGAGTGTCGTGGGGCTAAACAATTTAACAGGGTTAGTTATGTCTGAAACAGAAGGTGCATTAGGTAAAGGTTTAGAATGAGCTGGTCTGGACTGGCTGTGGGTATAAGTTTTGCTACTCTGTGGGGTAAAATTATTTTTATTGGGCCTTTTGCCCGCCAACTGGTAGTTTTCTGCCATCTTGGCCAAATCCCCTATTTTAGAATTTAACTCTACCCTTCCTCTTAAATACTGAGCTACCATGTCTGGCATACTATCTATAAACTGTTCCTTTAAAACTAAGTCTTTCAATGCCTCGAATGTTTCGGCTTTAGCCGAGCGAATCCATTTATCAAACAGCCTACTTTGATCAGTCGCGAATTCCGTGAACGGTTGGTTGTGTGTAGGCCTAAGGTTGCGATAAGCTTGGCGGTGAGCTTCAGGAGTAATTTCATATGCCCTCAAAATTCGTTCCCTGACTTTATCATAATCAAAACACTCGTCGTCAGGCATATTAATAAAAATATCTTGGGCTTTACCCCTGAGTCTTCCCTGTAGGATTTTCACCCACTCTTCCTTTGGCCAGGTCATGGACAGGGCCAATCTCTGAAAATGGTTGAAAAACCTTTCAGGATCCGACTCTGAAAATTCAGGCAAGTTATGCTTCTTCTCATAATGCCTGGGGTTTGAATCCCCGGTAGGTGGAGGTCTAGGGGCAGTCGCTCTAATTCTAGCCTCCTCGGTTTTGAGTCTTTGCTCCTCTAATTTTATTCTTGCTAACTCTAGAGCTAACTCTCTCTCTGTATGAGCTGCACTTTCTGTTTGGCTAGGCTGGCATAAAGGAGTATCCTCTGCCAATAGTCCTTCATCGATACAATGTTGTAGTATTTCATTCAACAAGATCCACTTTTTATTTGCGGCATTTAATTCTAGACCAAATTCCTTGCCTAACAATACTAAATTAGACTTGGTAAGTTTCTTTATTTCCCCCAATGAAGGCTCCTCTGCCAGTCTCTGCATGTCAGAAGACATCACTAAAAATTTTAGCTCCTAGCCACAGAAAAATTTAAAATTAAAATTGGAAAAAAAAACAAATTTGCACGGCCCCTAACACAAGGCCACACTAACCTTAATCGTGAAGAGATCCAGTTGGGTGTCCAGTCAGTGCAATGAATGTCCTACGCCAGGTGAGCTGGACCCTAGGCTAGCACACAACCGTTCTGCGGAAACAAGAATTTTTTAGTTTTGGCATTCAAAGATCTAATTTTTTACAATAATAGTTCTTCCCGGACTGGCCAACCACTTGTTATAAAAAATGTGGGCTTGCTATGGGGAACTGGTACTATTAAGGGGTAAGGGTAAGTAGACTAGAGGTATCAAGATATGGGAGAACAAAAGGCCCGGCCCCCAAAGTAAAATATCCACAATAATAAATGCTTGCTACTAAACCTGGTTAGTCTAGGAAATGATTATTGTACTCCCACACAGGAATAAGGGATACTCTGTTCAAACTTACTTATTTATTAACCCCTTAACACCCCCCATACACAATCACACCAATAACAATTTAATACTAACTTTACCACACAATCTTACGTTAAAAGCCTTGGTCCACCTAGGCAGGATACAAGGTTTACACTGAAAGCAAGCTAGGGTAAAGCTCTACTATAACACACTAGAGTCAGCCTAGGGTAGGGGACCACGTGGTACACTGGGACCCCGTTAGCATAACAGGTACAAAAACTTAAATATACTTACTACACCCCAGGTATACTACTCTACACATATAACGATAGGTATGCCAGACATATACAAACTGAGTAATGGAGTACTTAACCAACTAAGTCACAGAAATAAAGAATAAGAGGAAGGAGGAGAGCGCGTCCGAACAGCACAGCAGCCAGCAGAGAAGACCGTCCCAGTCTCCCGTCTCCCTCTCCGAAAGCTATGCTGCCGGCAGACTGTTCAACTAATCATACCGGTGCCCGATACTAAATTTACTCAGGTTTACTTTACAAATGATTAGACAGTATTAGTAAACATAGTTGATGCCTATTTTATTATTTAATAAACAACCCCAAGCTCAATCTTTAAATACTCTTTGAGAAACAAGAATAGTCTTACGACTGGCAGGGAAGATTACAAACAGCTAACTCTCTCTATGCGTGCCCTGCCATATTGTCGTTAATAAGCTCAATTTTGACCTCTGGTTTCCATCTAAAGAACCCAGAGTCGTAACAGTTGTATATCCCAAATCCTTCCTGTAACGGATGCTGTTTGCAGATGCAGTTCACACTGCATCAACAC